>ML835660.1:0-19634 GCA_009831015.1 Picea engelmannii | reverse complement strand
CATTAAATATATTAATAAATTTTAAAACTATTCATATAAATTTGTGTAATTTTTCATCCAAATTATTAAAAAAAAATTACTTTATACATTAAATTTATAATCTATAAAAAAAAATTAAAAATACAACTTTACTTTATGCATAAAGCTTGAGTTTTATGCAATATTAAGTCACTGGTGAAGCTCAGATATCCTTAGGATGTGGATTTTTTTATTAGTTTGGTGGGTGGGGATCCTTAAGACAGAACAAGATTTAGGTCTAAACTCTTTATGTATATATGAATCTTTAGTGTCTAATAACAAGGTTTATTAGGCACTCTTAAAATAGAAAAATAATGTATTAATTTTTTTCCTAAAACTAGTAATCAAAACATTACTGTGAATTATTAAAATATATAAAATGAAAATTATTAAAATTATTAAAATGTCAATTATTAAAATAACTAAAATGTCAATTATTAAAATATATAAAATGAAAATTATAAATTTATTTATAAAGTTTTAAGGATCTTATGTTTTATTAAGGTTAATAATAATTTATATTTGAAAAGTTAATTACTTAGGGTTTTAAGTATCGTATGTTTTATGACCCGGATGGGGTGACACGTAAGGATAGGGGTACAGGTGGATGCGCACTCGGTCCAGGCATAAATGTCGATGGCCGCCACCCTCGAGTATGTATTAACTATGGGTGACGGCCATCGCTGCAGATGCAGGACGGAGGGACCTTTCCCTCGAGCGATTATTTACGACCTCTGCACTCCCGGGATGGCAAAGGTTAAATGTGAAAGGATGACTTCGGCTCTGTATTATTTGGTTTTCCATTTGCCTGGGCAGAGCGGGAGCGGCTCTATATTATTTGGTTTTCCATTTGCCTCGGCTTTGTTAATTGCTTGGACGCACTGGTGCGGTCCAGCCTCCACCGTGCCCTGGCATTGTGCAACCCCGCGGTATTTCTTTCTGACTTTAGCAAGACAGAGACCGCATGCCCGTGATTCGCACTTGCATTTGCTCTCACCCCAGCTCATCTGCCTTCACCTTCATCTGCCTTGTTCCATTACCATGGTTCGCACGAGGGGCCAACCTCGCCGTGGCGCGGCCTGGGAGGCACAGAAGGCGCAGAGGCGCAGAAAGGAGGAGTTGGAGCGAGCCTTAACTCTAGCGACTTCCATCCTCAGGAAGGAAGCCAGGGCAAAGAAATTGGCACAGCTTGCCATCATCGTTGAGCCTGGAGTTGGTTGCAGCCATGCAGGAGACGTCAAGGAGAATGTGTTGGGAGCCATGCAGGAAGCTGGTCTCGAGGAGGAGTTCCCCCCCTGTATAGTGATGGAAGAACCGGTCCCGGAGGACCTGCTAATTATTGAGGAGACCCGCGCGGAGACCCATCGGGAGGAATGCAGACCCACTCCGTCACTGGTAGACGACACCCCCGGCTGTATTGTGGAGGAGATACCCTGGCCTGGTGACGACCATTGCAACTGCCAAAACACGCAGGCGGACATAGAAGGCACGAAGGGGGCCGAGGTAGAAGCGGAGCAAAGGAGGTTCGATGAGGGTTCTGGAGCGGCAGTGGACATGGGTGGCAGCATGCATGGTTCACTCATTCGGGAGGAGCACCTAGCACTCATGTTCGACCTGCGTGGACACATGTCTGATCTGGAGCATCGGGCCCTCCTCATGGGCCAGCGCATGGATATGTTCCTCGACGCTTTTTCCAACGTGCCAGCCAAGCGTAAATGCCCCCTCTGCGCGCAAGCTTTCATCATTCCGGCTGGGACCACGCGGCAGACTGACGAGGCTGACAAGTCACCAGACACCTAGGTTTTTCATGTTCTCTTGGCTCTTAGTTTTACTATGTTGTTGTTTTATGTGTACTTAGTCCATAGACATATGTCCTGGTTTCCTTCGGGCAGGACAGATGCCAATCAGTTTTTATGTTCTATAATGCTATTTGCTACTTGCCCTCTATATATGCTGGTTTCCGATAATCGGCAGCATTTTGGGTATTACCAGACCTACTCCTATGTATACTCTGTAAAAGTTTTGTCTATCTAATATAGCAGGATCCACCCCTTTTTTATTTAAAAAAAAAAAGGTATCGTATGTTTTATTAAAACTAGTATGTTTTATTAAAGCTAATAATAATTTATATTTGAGATGTTAATTACTTAAAATGTTGAAAATGAAGAAATTAACATGGAATTATTTATTTATAATTTTGGTTATAATACTATTTTTAACACATTTTAATTTTTTTCAAATATATGTTAATTGGAACTAAATGTTATTAAAATACTTTTAATTGGAACAAAGATGTAAGAGAATTTAGTAACCACCCAAAAAGTAAGGCTTTTTAGATCGGTTGTCTTACTCTTATCAACGAGTGTTCTGTGTATTAAGTCTATAATGATAATAATTAAATCTATAATGATAGTAAAACATTGATAGACAAATAGACCAACATATTTTATTTCAGGCCAGAGTGTCCAGAGTGATGACAAACGCGCCTTTTATATTCAATCTGACTGTAATATGTTTGTGAACAACTCCAAGGCCATACAACACACTATGTGCTTTTTCCTTGACTGTAAGTCTGAAAGAGAGTGCGGCTTTGTACAATTTCCACAATTATTCCATGGAGGCATCAAGGATGATCCCTTCGGCAACCAGTTGAGAATATATCTAAGCGTAAGTATCAATGCATCCATAGTTTTATATGCCTTTAGATGTTTATAGGTAAACCAGTGTAGCTCCATTAAATTTGTTTCCATTTTGTTTTTTTATTATGGTTATTTGTGTATTTTCCACCCTCGGCTGCAACTGGCATTCTAATTATTGGGTTGAAAGTAATCGAGTTAATATGAATAGAAAGAGGTTGAATTGAGATGAATATATGTCGATATACTTAAACAAAATGTGAGTACTATACGTAAAAAAAATCTAAAACATAAACACTGAAATGATATCATATAATCAAAACAATTCCCTAATCCTAGATAGGAGAAGAAAATGCTCAATAATATCTAATATAGACTACCCAACTAATTGAATTAATATTGATTATCACCTCAGCCCCTTAAGTCTCAAATTAATTAGCATTTTTCCAGTAATAATTCTTCAAATTTTGGGAGAGAATAAAAATGTTTACCAATTTTCGGGTTGATAGAGCTCCTGGGTGATTAGGTGGGAGATTGAGCTCTGCTACTGCTTCTGGCGGAGATAGATCCAAATTTCTCCTTGATAGAGCTGGACTCCTTATGCCTTGAGTCGCTAAGATCCTGGTAAATGCTCTGTTTATTCTGTTATTCTATCGACAGTAAGAATGTATGCCCAGAATTAACCAACCATTGTTTTACTTGCATGCACTAAGCCTGTTAGTAAAACGAAACCTGCATGTAAAAATGGTTGGTAATATGGTAAAAACGAATTACACAGAACAAGGATTGCGGTTCTAAAAATGGTGGGTAAAACCCATTAAAAATGGTTGGTAAAAACTTGGTAAAACGAATTAAAGCAAGACATAGAACTTTGATCCCATGTACTTCGAATCTGAGCATTTACCAATTAATTAAGGATTGGGTACCATAAATCGAGAAGCACGCAACCACATTTAAAGAACTGCAGTCGCACGCAGGATGAAATCAATGCATGGTTCACCGGGAAATGGTCAGCCGGAAAAGATAATGGATGGATGCAAGATAATATGATGATCATCCAACATGAAAACCTGCACCAACTGCATCAACTGACCTGCGTATTTCTTATTTCCCTGGGGAACCATGCACTAAGCCAATGATTGGCTTAGTGCATGGTGCATAATGCTTTCCCTAACAGAAAATAAAGTAAAGTTCGTCGTTGGTCAAATCATGAAAGTAAATGGCCAAGCAAGTGAAATGTTAGAGGGTAGATTAACCAACTAGCCGTTTTATCCTCATTCCAATGCAAATCTGCCTACGTCAGACCCACCTCATAGCCATCAGAGTTAAAGAAATAAGCATTGGACTTGTTTTGGTCAACTAAAGTAGACGTTGTAACATCATTTGAGCCATACATTGTCTCTTTATTCAAATTGAACATCTTATGGGTGAATTTTTATGTAAAAAAATAATTATGCCAAGTGATTTAGTCTCCAACCTTTGTGGATGACAAGTCAAAGATTGGTTTGGCCTCCAACCAATTGTGGATGTGGACGAGCAAACCAAGAAAATATTATTTTATGAGGGAGTTAGAAACTAGCCGTTACAAATTTTTCTATATAAGGCTAGGGGCTCCTCTCATTTTGGGTTGTTGAAACTTTGTGAGATCATAATGTCATTTTACATAACTCAATTCTCTTGTGTCATTATGGATTATATGTTGTAATGCTTGTTTTTCTTGGTCTTGGATATTTGTAATTGTGTTTTATGGCAGGGTTCACAGGAGACTTGTGGAAGATACTCAATCAATCCATTGAGAGGCTACATAGTCACGTGGAAGAGAGGAAGATAGGTCTTCGTCTCCTTACTCTCTTTGTGGGATACAAGGGTTATACACCCAAGTTGTTGGACCAACTCTTTTGGGACTAGCTCCAACCAAGTGGTCTATTATCTCTTCGACCCAAGTTGATTGGTATATTGGATACCATCTTGTAGATGAGTTTTCCTAGCAAGATCCAGGGAAGAACCCATCTATCGGTAAAATCTCTAACATTGGAGGCGATAGTGTTTCCACTCCAAACCCAATTGTCTAGAGATCTACCTGACCAATCTTAAGCTCGCGGGGCCATAATCGCACAAACCAAAGACATCATAAGGTAAAAATTAAAGGTAAGAAAGTATCTCAATTTCTTCAACCATTTTAATTAAAAACATTCTCAATCATATTTAATTATAAAAAATACAAAAAAATCATATCCTAATTTTGTTGTTGACTTTTATCTATTGTAAGCTAGTATATCTCGAGGTTTTTGCCACTTGAGATTTTTCCCTACCTCAATATACATATCCCCTTGTGTTTTGTGCTTCATTTACTATCTATTACAAGGGTTTATTTAAGAATAAGTGTGCATATTTGCAGTAAAACAGCAAGTAAACCTTTCAAATCTACACTTGTTGGATACTTTAAAATGGTGTATTGTGTAAGTTGTATCACTCCAAACCCTTTTATTTCAATCCCAGATTTGATTTACATTGTATATCTTTATTTTTGGTCATTATAGAGCATAATTATAGCCTAACAATTCAAATTTTTTGTTGTAACAAATTTTGGGTTTTGACTCTAGGGGGATTTGAACTCCAAATCTGCAAAAGTAATTTCCAGTTAGCTGGAAATTAAATTTACAACAGATCTGAAGGCTCTCGAGCTTAGTTTACACTTATATCTTGCTGGCATACCATTCTCACCCACAAATCTAGTGATCTGGTGCATTTTTGCACTTGTGGGAGACCCCAAAAGCCCATTTTCCTTGTTGTTTTCTGTGTTTTATTGTGTTTTTGCAGGTCTTATTTAACATGACAGCAAGGGAATTACTCAGTTTTAGCCACTTTGGCCAAAGTACTCACATAGCTAGTCATCCAGAAAAGTGGTAACAACATTCCTCTTCTCTCTTATACTTCATCTCATCATTATTCTGAAGAGTAAGGGTAAGTTAGTTTGTTGTTCAGTCATTTTATTTTCTGGAGTATCTTTTATTTCAGCAAGCTATTAAAATAATTAACTCCTACCCCTTCACCATAGCCCACTAGTTAAGGCACTGATCTAATAATTGATTGGGTAAGGTGATTGTGTTGTGCGATAGGGAAGCCTCCCAAAGCCTTTCGTGAGTGGGAGTTAGGCTTGAACATGGAGAGGATAGGTGTTGTGGTGACATTGGGCACCTATCCCTTGTGTTGCTCCCATAACAGTCTAAGACCTTGTAGGACTGCTAGTTTGGGCGATAACACGCCCCACCCAATAAAAACAGTTTATGTTTAAGTTGCATGCTTTTAATACATGCATGGGGCAATTGTATGAGTGGACCTTTGGAATGCAATCACCGAAAAAAATTGAACGAGAATCTCTCTGAGGAGATCAAGCATCTGATTGATTGTAGAGAATAAGTCTGTGGTGGCAGATATAGAGTGACCATGATTGAAACACACACTAATACTATCATAGAAGAAGTTTGGACAACTTATGAAAACTATCAATGCACTTCAAAGGCTTCATATGATGATTCTACCCAACTATCGATCAGACTATTCCCTATTCTTTCAATATCAAGATTGAAGACTAGTGCTAGTTAATGTTTATTGACGAAATTGCAACAGTAGTACACGAAATCTTTAATATCATATATTCCAACACCATCAACTAAACATGACCAATTATTCAAAAATGTCTCCATGCATAGGTCTCTAGTACATATTTTCTTGTTCATGTTTATTTCAATTGCAGAATGAGGCAGTGTGATGAGTTAGTACAGTGATCATTGTCTTCTTCAAGGTGATTGATGTCATTGCAAGCACAATTAAAATCTGATCAAGCTTTGAATTGTACTATCTCCATCCTTTGGGATAATTCAATACATGGTTGTTAGTTTACAAGTTGGTGCGATAATCTTTTTAGCTCGGTGCATACATTCTTTTAAATATGGTAGAGTTTAAAATCTTTTAAAGGAATGTATTAAATTGTTTTAGAATTTTGTGTGCACCCACTCTTGGATGCATCAAAATGGTCTCAGCGAAGCCATTGATATGAAGATCATGTCTGAGGGGGCCCGAATTGCAATGATGCTACAGCCATATTTTGTTTCAAGTGAATATATCATATATTTTAGCTGGCCATAAATGTCTATGCTAGCTTGAGTGTTGCAGATAGTAGCGGAGGATGAGAGCATGAAATAATTGAATGAAACATTTGATTTCAGTGGATCTTTTGTTTCGATATGGGCAAATAAAAGCATAAATTCTCAGTCGAGCAACTCCAAAACTGCAGTGCACTTGTCTGCCTTTATGCAATTAAAGTTCCTTTTAAGAATATGTAACGTTACAAGCTTGTTCTTCAATAGTTTTTCTGGGTTTATATTGATTTTTTGAGAAAATATAATGGAATGTTTTGTCTCTATGAGTCATGTGTCTATATATATATATATATATATATATATATATATATATATGAAGTCTTGAACTTGTAAGAGTTATATGAAAGAAATAGTTTAGTCGAGTCTATAGTAAGAGTCAATTTTTTAAGTTGAAAAATAAAAATGAAATGTTGTCTAGTTATTTGATTTGATTGAGTCAAGTGTACAATTGAGTTAATTGAGTCAATGATAGGAGGGAGTTAAACGTGCATCTTCAAAGGGAGGAGATCCCCTCCACTCATGTAATATCAGTCGGTACTTAACCGACGATATCGGTTTAATGCCGACATCAGTCAATACTCAATCAATAGAATTTTGAGTCTCACTATTGGCAAAGAGTCTAACAGTTAGAGAGTCATAATACAAACTGTTGAGCCATGTCATAATCGAGTCAGTCAAGGCATGATCATGCAAAGACATAGTTGAGTCGTAGAAGAGTCCTCCTTCATGTAATGTAGAATGTAAACTCCATACATTTCTAGATACTGAAAAGCATAAAGAAGAACATATGTGATTGAGAAGCAGCAAAGCAGTGAAACAAGTTTGATGAGCAGTAAAGCATTGAAAGATTGAGCATTGATGATGAATAGTTTGGCAGCGGTTGAATGCATTCAAGAAAGAGACATCTCATAATCTACACACACACACACAATAGCTTAAAAGACAAGATGGTGCACAAGAAAGATTGAATTGATTAAGCCCCCTGGTATAAGAATTGCAGAACAATTCCCTAGGTTGTGACTACTAAAGAGAAATTCAAGGATTGGTTGATGTCACAAACCCTCATTGATTCCATAAAAAGAACCACCAGGAGCGACACATAGTTAGAGCTTTGGCAATAGAGGCAACCCTAACGATTCCTGTGAGGAGTTTGCAGTTGGTAGCAAGCAAGCAGAGGCACCCTCCAATTGGTAGACATAGTAGAAAGCATGGAAATCAAGGAGTGGGGACATGTGATATGTAGTCATTCGGATCCATTAGAAACCAGTCACAGTAAACCTTGTGTATGGGTATCTGTTATAGCAAGATTTTCCTCACCCTATGCAAATTTGCTCAGAAGGCCTTTTTCCATTTCCCTATACAAACTTGAAGTCCCTTTTTGTAAATCCCAGAGCTAAAAACAATATTTTTCCACATATACACGCCCTACCTATTATACAGCATGTTGATACGCAGGTTGCACCACTACAGCCCACGTCATCGGGTTTTGGGCCCAAAATTTAAAAATGGTGTCGGGTTTTCATGTCACGTCACGAGATCCATGATCCTTGACCTTTCGTATACTCGAAACGTTCCAACTCGGCTCTTCAGTTCCACTTGAAGGTTATAAATGGGCCAAATCCAAGCTATGGAAAGGAGGAAAAGAATTCAACTTTGAGAGCAAAGTTACTCTAGAGAAATTATTCACTTCATATTGAGTTTGCATCCCTTTATCCTTTTAAGTTTGAACACATTGTTCAGCCCCCAAGCTCTTCCCTACATGATTGAGAACCTCATTGTCTCTCTTATATGATCTTGCCTTTGGTGGAGGATTGAAGTGGTGAAGGCCCAACTGAAAGGGACTTAGTTTCTCGATTCTGAACCGTGCCGATACGGAAGTTTGTAATTCTTTCACTTCTGTTGATTACATTTTAATAGAAATACTATTTTCTCGTCCAATTAATATCTTGCAAATATTCAAAATGTTATTCCATGGGCATATGAATGTTGATGGATTATGCTATTGAATGTGCTAACATTATATATTATCACCATATGCTTGTGTTTCTTGGTTGTTGAGGACAAGTTGCAGGTGTATTGCTTTGAGTCAAGTGCTCAACGATGGACTTCATCGAACGTTTGGATGAGGTAGGCTCTTTATCTTGTCTTGTTAGCATATTTGTTTATACAGCATACCAGAGATTAGAGTTGATTTCTGCAGTCATTTCCGTTTGTTGTGGTTTACCCCTAACCATAGAGAGATTTTCCTCATAACAGTATCATCCTATACAATGGGCGCTTGTTGCATGTAGGGGATAAATGCATCGAGCTAATGATTAGTTGGAGCAAGTACAATCGCTCCAACCATCTCTCCTATGTATATATACTCATGAAGATGGAATACAAACTTGGTTGGTTAACCTTTCCACAAATCTCTCTTTCTTCTTGAGTACATGGGTGTCTCTAATATTCCTTCTATAATGTAGCTCTCTTCTTGAATGCATTTCTTAACCTGTGGACTACAAGATATCCCATAGTGATTCATTTCAACGCATTGCTTCCAACCAACATCACAATGTACACATTACATTCTTGTGTGGTCATTGGCTTCTAGACCCACCACCAACATGTATTCATTTCTAGCTATCATGGTCACTGTTGTGACCACCCCAACCACCCAACCCTAGCATGTAATTGGTGATATTGTATATCCAATTGTTGTTATCCTATGTAACCATAAACCGCTAGAACTTCTACAAGCTAGTTGGAAATTGGATATCGATGATTTTCAAGCACATTCGTACAGACCCATGGATGCAATATGGCATCCTCAAGAGTTTGAAATACTTCAATTCAAAGTTGTGGAATCTCTATTTTAGCAAGTAATAGATGATTTTTAGCACAACACATGGAAGTTTGTAGGCTATTTTTCTTGTTGCCTCCCTGTTGCTTATTCTAGGCTCTTATCCTTATTACTAAATCTTATATAGTTCTATATGACATCGTCTTTGCCAATGATGATAAAATTCCATTGGAAATATTTAGGCTTGTGACCATGATCATATTTGGAGGGAGAGCCTAATTCATAGTAGCAGCACTTCATCACCTTTGCACTCACACCAAGGTCAAGTATCTCCCTCCTTATGGAATCAAAATTGTTTTGCTTCCCTACCTAAGATGGAGCCCATTAACTAGGTAATCTTCACACTCCTTTTGCTTTCAAAGATCAATCATGACTCTAAATTGTTTGATCTCCCATTATGCATGACTTTAATATTGTTGGTCATTAATTTCATTCTTCAAGACAATCAAAAGGGGAATGAGCCGGTGTAAAGTACTGGATCTATTATAATAATTGAAAACAGAAATATTGCAGAGAATAATAGTGGAACAACACAATAGATGAAACCACAGTACCAAAAGAATACCTTTATTGATAGGAAACAATGTTCACTTGCCTCTTCAAGGGAGGCAACCTCCAGTAGAGAAGCTCTCTATTACAATAATTCTCAAGACAAGACTTATCATACCCTCGAATCCTATTTATACTAAATCTATGTACCAAAAGAAAAATCTAGAGGAAGATCTTTCTAGAAGCGGAAGCTTCTATTAGGTCTTCTTACATTTGACTTATTCTTCCTTATTACTAGGCCTTCTTAATATTGGTCTTTATTACATGGAAAATATGTTATTCTACCTACGTGAGACGTTAGGGAGGTTAGGTCCCTAACATGCCCTCCCCCTTCAAAAAAAACCTTGTCCTCAAAGCTTGAGATGAGGAAATTGTTGCAGAATGGTAGCTAGCTCTCAGATGGCATCTACTGGAGTTGTATATTTCCATTGTACTAACACTTACTTGATGGTGCACTGACGGAGTCGACACTCACACTGGTCCAAGACTCCTTGTGGCTACAACCAGATGGAGCCTTCTTCATCCAACTCGGGAAGACTGTTTTAAGTTTGGCACTTAGTTCCAATCACCTTCTTTAAGCAAGAAACATGAAAAACAGGATGGAGCTTAGAATGACTGGGAAAAGCTAACTGATAGGCCCCCTGTCCCACGTGCTTGAGAATTGTATAAGGACCATAAAATTTGGGCCCCAGTTTCTGACAATGGTCAGCCTTGAGTGAAGTATGCTTATAAGGTTGCAGTCGAATAAACACATGGTCCCCTTCAGTGAATTAACGTTCTTAGCAACCTTGATCTGCTTGTTGCTTCATGCAATTATGAGCCATGACCAAATTCTCTTTGAGAGTACGGAGAATAGCCTCTTGAACTGTAAGAATTTGGTCAACCACCTAGACCTTCAAGACACTGGGCAGGTATGAGAGCATTGAAGGTGGTTTTTATCCATATATTGCTTCAAAAGGAGTCATACGAGTGGTTGTATGGTAAAGTATTGTACCACCATTCAGCTAGGGGTAACCATTGAGCCCATTGATTTTGCCTTTCACATGCAAACAACCTCAAAAATGTTTCCAAACACTTGTTGACAACTCCATTTTGACCATTAGTATGGGGATGATAGGCGGTGCTTAGATGCAATTGGGTGCGTTGTAGCTTGAACAATTCTTACCAAAAATTGTTAGTGAAAGTGGAATCTCTGTCAGAAACAATAGCATGAGGCATGCTATGAAACTTGAAGATATGATCCATGAATAGTTGAGCCATAGTGGAGGTGATAAATTGGTGTTGAACAGCACAAAAATGAGCATACTTGGAAAGACGATCAACTACCACCATGATGACTTACTTATTGCCCAATTTAGGTAAACCAACAATGAAATCCATAGAGATATCCCTCCAAATAGTTGGTGGAATCGAAAGCGGTTGTAGTGTGCCCAGGGCTTTGACTATTTCTCCCTTGTTGCATTGACAGACATTGCATTCCTCCACAAAAGTGTGAACGTCTTGTTTCATACCATCCCATAAAAAAAAAAACATTTGACCCTGTCATAGGTTTTGGTAAACCCCGAGTGCCCAGTTGTGGGTGTAGCATGAAGCTCAAAAAGTGTTGTGGATTTAAGTTGTGATTGTTTACTTAAATACATACAGTCTTTGTAGCAAAGCTCATCATTGTGCCAAGAGTACCTTGGGGAAACTGGAGAATTATCTTGCAAATATTGGATCAGACACAAAATTTTGGGATCTTGCAGCCATTCCTCGCAAACAGCTTGGAGCCAATCTGGTAAAATGAAGAAGAGGAAAAAAATGGGCCCTTCATCTTCATATTTTCTTGAAAAAACGTCAGCAACCACATTGTCTTTGTCTTTGTCTTTCTTGTAAATGATCTCATAATCATATCCAAATAGCTTAGTCACCCATTTGTGTTGATCTGGGATGAAAGGCATTGCTCCAGAAAATACTTGAGGCGATAATCTTTCTTAATTTGGAAGTGTTGCCCCAATGGATAAGGGCGTCAGAGATCCACTACATGCAGAATAGCCAACATTTCCTTTTCATAGATTGATTGGCTCAAATGTCGCTCTGACAGTTGTTTGTTGTTAAAGGTCAAAGGTCAGCCATCTTGCATAATGACTACTTTAATTCCTCTCCTGGAAGCATCACATCCCAGGACAAAGGTCTTTGTGAAGTTAAGAAGGGCCAAGACAAGAGTGGTGCACATAGTCTCCTTCAAGGCTTGAAAGGACTGATCAGTTGTTGGAGTCCAAGTGAAATAATTATTTTTAAGGAGAGCAGTGAGAGGTGTCACAATCTTTCCATAATTCTTAACAAACTTGTGATAATAGCATGTTAAACCCAAAAAACCACCCAACCTTTTGAGATTCTTAGGGAAAGGCCAATCATGCATAGCTACAATCTTCTTAGGATCCACCCTAACACCCGCCTTGCCAACAATATGAACCAAGTACTCGACTTCCAAGGCTCCAAAAGCACATTTAAATTGTTTGAAGAAAAGTTGATGCTGAGAGAGTAGATGAAGAACTCAATCCACATGAGCAAGATGAGTTGTCTAGGTTTTACTATAGATGAGAATCTCATCAAAGAAAACTAAGACAAAATGACAAAGAAAAGGACGAAAGACATGATTCATGAGGCTTTGGAAAATGGAGGGAGCATTACATAAGCCAAAGGGCATGACCAAGAACTCATAGTGGCCCTCATGAATTTGAAATGAAGTCTTAGGAATGCCTGCCTCTTTCATATGTATCTGGTGGTAGTCAGAACGAAGATCAAGTTTAGTAAAGAACTGAGCACCGCTTAATTCATCCAAGAAATCATCAATGACATGAATGGGAAATTTGTCTTTGATGGTGATTTTTTTTAGGGTGCGAAAGTCAGGACACATGCGCCAAAAGCCTTCTTTCTTAAGTACCATGACCATAGGAGAAGAATAGGGCTAGTACTAGGACGAATAACGCCTACAACGAGCAATTCTTGATTAATTTTCTCAATTTCATTTTTCTGAGCAAAGGGATGACGATAGGGACAAACATTTGGAGGAAGGTTGTCGAGGACGAGGGGAATGAAATGATCATGAACACCATGGGAAGGAGGAAGTCCCTGGTGAGTGGAAAAAACAGCTTGATGTTTGGAAAGGATGGATTGGAAATTAAGAGGCACAGAGGGTGTTTAAGTGGCGTGAATGGAATGGAGTTGTGCAATAATGTTGGAATGACCTTTTTTAGGAGCTTTTCCATGCAATGGGCACTGATGATCTTAAGGGAACCTGTTGTGATTCCTTGGAACTTATATTGTTGGCCCTCCTAATTGAATTGCATGGTTAATTCCTTAAAATCCATAAGAGTGGGGCCCAAAGTCCTTAACCATTTGGCACCCAACGCAATGTCACAACCACCCATGTCTGACTACCTAGGTACTAGAGAGTATCTTCTCAAGTGTTGTTCTTGGTGGCACTATAGCAGTCAAGCGGTCGATAGGTTTATCTACGGAGAGCTTTAGGATATCTAGGTCAATCTGTATACAAGTGTTGTCTGATGCACTACCACTTGAAGGGGTACCAACTAGGGTTACAAAGGTGGCCAACAATGTGCGCTTGTACCACTTGTAGTTTCTGCATGTATGCTTCCCCGACCACGGATTTATGCATTGAATGACAGATCTTTGCAGCTTTAAGACATTGGAATATGTCTCTACCCTGAAAAAAATAACCCACAATTTTCTACCAAGGAAAGTGCTCTGATACAACTTGTAAGGTGCCAGATATATTATAATAACTAAAAACAAAAGCATTGCAGAGAATAACAGTGGAACAACACAATAGATGAAACCACAACACCAAAATAATACCTTTATTGATAGGAAACAATGTTCACTTGTCTCTTCGAGGAGGAAACCTCAAGCAGAGTAGCTCTCTATTACAATAATTCTCAAGGAAAGACTTCTCATACCCTCAACTCCTATGTATACTAAATCTATCTACCAAAAGAATAATCTAAATGAAGATCTTTCTAGAAGTGGAAGTTTCTATTAGGTCTTCTTACATTTGACTTATTCTTCCTTATTACTAGGCCTTATTAATATTGGCCTTTATTACATGGAAAATATATTATTCTACCTGCGTGAGGGGTTAGGGAGGTTAGGTCCCTAACAACTAGGGTTTAGCTTATAGGAGTATACTTATGTAATCTTAGCAAGATAGAGCTCATTGGTCACATTTGTTAGTCGTCACACTTGCAACAAAATTAAACCTTACAATGTTTACTATCTTAATCTAGTCTATGGGCCCTAACTCAGCCATCATAAGGTTCGTGGGGGCCAAATGGCCAACCAACCACCTAATATCACTCTGTAAGGATTTTTAACTAAAGCACATACCAATGGCAACGATGGTGCCAACAAAGGTTCCATGCAAGTTTGTCCCAAAGGTCTCCATTAAGGTAGTTCTCAGATTATTATTAATGAAATTGTTGTTGAAATTCCTCTCAATGAGTATGTTATTGTTTGTGATGGTCTAAAGCATTGATCCCTATTATATTACTTTGTAGGGATAGCCCCCAAGAGTATGTTATCGGGGCCTAGGTTGAAGAGGCTTGAAATCTTTAAACTAAACTTACATAGCCACTTGATGCCTAACAAAGGAGATTTTCTCAATTTGCCTTTAATGAGGAAAAGTATGTCGCATAAGTGGTCAAGCACAATCCCTAGATGTGTGACAAATACCCAAAGTGTATTCTCAAAATGGTATGAAAACTTTTCCACTATCAAATCTACTCAACTTCATTGCCCCCACCAGGTTGAGTTATCAAGCCTCTCATTGCAACACTGAGATTTTCTTGAGCGCATTTCAACTCCTCCTGGATAGTTCATTTACCACGAGCCCCAACATTTTTCAACCCACACAATTTATTCGCCATGAGCCCCAACGATTTTTTAACCCTCACTATCAAAAGAGTGCTTGATTTAGAGTTAACTTGTCCCAAGACCTCAACCCCAAGGTTATTCATCAACGTGTTAGGTAAGAACACATCCAATGTTAGGTCAATGTATCCCAAGTTGGTCAATACAATTGCAGGCAAGGAACCCACAAACACTTCTCACATTGCTTCTACTCTTGGGGGTGTAGTCGTAGGGCTTGGTATCCTCCACTAAGGTTGGAATAGCAAGCCTTCATTGATGTTGAAGATGACCAACTAAGGCCTAAGAAAAATACCCTTCATGTGTGGGCGACACATGCTTTAAATAAAAAGAACTTTGTGACTAAATTTCTATCAGGGGTTAAGTGATAGGGATGGTGAGGAAATTCATTTCTTTGTCAATGGTTCTTAATGAAAGTTGTGCCTTGGAATGTAAGGGACCTTACATAGCCAATCAAGATGACCATGGTTCACAAAGATCATTCATTGGTTTTAGAATTGGACATCATGTGCCTATGAAAGGTGATCGGTTTCACACTGAGCATGGCCCTAAACTACATTTTCCCTAGTGTTGCCATGTTTTATACCAAGTATAAACACTAGTGAGGTGGCGCAACCACTTTTATCTTACCCACACTTGTTCCCTGCATTATTGATTCGAACTAACTCATATAATTGAGTTGTGGCACTCCTCAATCTTGATATTAATGGCAACGTACCGAACCTTGCCAATTTGTATGCACCAAATGTTGTGGAAGAAGAGCTATGTTGTGGCACTAGCTAACCAAACTCCTCTTGAAGGTACATTGGCTTGTTTGTAAAGGCTTCAATAATGTGGAGCTCATGGATGAAAAACTCAAGGATGACCCAATTTTACTCGTCTCAAAGGTACGTCAACTTGTTTGTAAAGGCTTCAATAATGTGAAGCTCATGTATGAAAAAATCAAGGTTAAACCCATTTTACATTTGGGTATGAAGATTTCCACAGCATAATTAGAATGAAGTTTTTGGACTTCAACATAGTTTCATATCCAAAACTTCACTATAAATACCTATTTTACATTGTTTTGTAATTGGTTACTAAATTAATATTAAAAAATTATATTAAAAACAAAAACAACTACAAAAATATAAACATAATGTATAGAAATATTCACTAGTCTTATACATTTGAATATGAAAGTTATCACATTTAAATGTGAAAAATAATTATTATGTGGTTAAAATTAAATTACATCTATTACCAACATTATGGAATATAGAGAAATAACAAAATTACATTAATTATAAAGTAGGGTGTATCCTCTACAAAAGAATTATTACAAAGATTATTTTTTTTAAATGCATTATGATACAACCTTAAACGTCTTTGAATTTGAAAAATTATAGGATTGCAAATCTTTTGGGGTTATATTGTTAGATTATAAAAATGTCTTTGTTTGTATCATTAATTTGAAAAGTTATAAGTTATGTTGCTTAAAATTTCTAGATATAAAATGTGTAAAACGTTTTGAAACATCCAATGTTTCTAGTAGACACTTTACCCATCATCTAAGACAAATGAAGCTAAAATGTTAAAAAGAGATAAATGTCTTTGTTTATATCATCTTGACCTATCCCTTTATAAACATGTACTTAATATTTTACTATAACAAAAATTAAGCATGGCAATATCATATTGATAATGCTTTGAATAAATCTGTTGATGATGTTACCACTTAGCCTTTCATAAACATGTATTTAATATTTCAAAATGATAAAAATTTGAGTATTATTTTGTAATTGTCATGATTGTTGATAAAGATGTTCATTTTCGATTCAACTAAGCATGGTGAAGAATTAGTCAGCCGCCACTTAGTAAATGATCCATTCTTCACTCTCAACAAAAAGAAAAATATGTTTCAAGCCTAGAATGCAATAATATGTTTTATTACAATATAAATTTTTTAAATGTATCATAAAGAGACACACTGCTACAAGCAAAGACCAAACCCTCAACCTAGTAGGCTTAACTAAGCTAGGGAAATATCTACTTGGAGAAAAAGAAACTACATTGAAATTCACATGAGGAACACCACATGGAGCACACAACTATGAACCAAGGGAAGAATAGAATACACTAGAGAAGTACTTAATATAAAATAATTAAAAAAACAAAAATATGATGGATGCAAAGAATGAATACAAATTTCTCAAAATCTAAGTCTTTGCCCTAAACATTTGTTTTATAGATCAAATCCAAGTCCAACAATGAGATGACCACAAATGCTTGAGAGCATATTTGGAGCCACGTGGACATTGTCCCTTGCTTCTCCAATCATTTACTGAATTCTTGATTCAGTATGTAGGCTGCATGCTACTTGTATATGCATGTGACACACAACTATTTCTAAGTAATACATACTAGATAAGAACTATGGTTTTATAAATCCTGAAGCAGATTCACTATACACCTAATCACACAAATTAGTCCATGCTAATAACGAATGTTAAAAAGGACATTAACTACAGCAATTCAAAATTGCGATTCATTGAGAAAAAGCAATGCAATTTGATCTCCATATCAAGGAAAGATGTTAGATAAACATTTAACGGGTGTTTATGACAGTGAATTGAATGTTCTTGTCACCTTACACTGTAACTATAACAACACATAAATCACAAGCCACCTGTTGTCAAAAATCAGAACAAAGAGTTTTTAGAAAGGTCATGAATGTTGAGGACATTCACAAAACATGATTCACAAGTTTTAAATTTTCTACAGCAGATTGAAAAAGAGGATACCTAGCTAAACTGTCAAGGAACTGTGGGTTTTGAATGAAAAGGCAGGTCACACATCTTTTAAGGTGTAAGTGACTAAAGCTCCTTTCTTTCTCATTGATGTTACCAAAACCACTGCTAATCATCCTTACTTTAGTTGGCTTGAACTATCCAATGGTTGAATTCAAGAATGTGATGTAGGTAAATACTAAAATCCCATGTCTACCTAGTATAATGCCTAAATAAAAGACCCGCCCAAGCTTTGGGTGTTTCAGATTACTTGATAATAGTTTTATAAGTGAAAATCTAAAGGAAATTTCCTGAAACATATACACAACAGAGTGAAAAAGGAAACAAAGATATCATAAGAGGGAAAATTTGTTATACTAAGTTGAGTTAGTTAATCTTTTCTTTGACAACTGAGCTATTCGCTGTGTCAAGGGGTAACCTCCATTGTTTTGAGTTTGTATATATAGCAAGCATAGCAAATTGAGAAAATGCAAATGCTGTAATAACAGCCTCAAAGATAAAAGGGTACCTTTTGGGAGGCTGCAAAAACAGATATAATACATGTAGCGTGACTGAGAAAAGGGCATAAAAGGACATTAATACCCTCCAAAACCTTGGAAACCTCTGTGCTATGTAATTGCTCCTGCTTCCATCCTCGCTAATCACTGGTGCATAGTACAGAAGAATAAACAAAAGCAGCAGAGCTATATAGCATATGGTCAATCCATCACGGCGAAGAAGAGGGTACATGGAAAGCATGGAATTAATAGTCAACCACTTGAAAAGAAAAGGTTCTTCCAGAGCCAAAAGGCTTGCTGGTAGCAGAGGCAGCAGCACGGACTTTTCATGGACTGTTGTTGTCATAGAGAAAAGTGTCATTTAATTGTTAACCAGTACTTAATCATGTCTAATGTTATGTCTATTAAATATATAGAAGGTTGAGTCAAGAGGCATACCTTGATATGAAAACAAATAAAAGGCAAATGAGCTATTGAGTAATGCATAAAGAAATCCTCTGTTACTTGGGGCAGATATTTGCTGAACCATAGATGGGAGAGAAGCAGTCAAAGTGGCACCTAAGGCAAAATATGATAGTGTGGATATCGAAAACCTCTGCTTCCATTTTACAAGTAATGAAGTGCAACACCAAAAGGAAGAAACATAATCCTCATATATACCCCGCTTAAGTGGTGCTAAGCGTGCAAGAACCTGCATTTGTACAGAGGTGAGTCGTCAGCTCCAGATTTGAAGAATCGGCACCTTAACTATCCTTTATTTTGGACAGAAACCCTCAGGAGCCGTACCTCTAGTATGGCTTCTTTGGAATAAAGAAAGGGCCACCATATGACTGCGAAAGTTCCAAGAACAATTAAGCCAAGTCTTGTGACCTCAAAAATGGGATTTTTGCGGCGTAAACACTTCCCCAAAAGATGAGCGAAAAATGCTGGAGCATAATATGCACTCATCTGCATAGCAAGCATTAAAAACCATACACATTTCATTATTGTCACGACATGAGATGTTAAAAGGATATATTTTTATTCTTCAATCGTATGAAATAATATGCAACACAGACAAGGACCAAAACTTGTCGATACAGAAATAATCTAAGATATACCTGTTTATGATTAAGAGCAAGACAGAAAAGCACACATGCTACCAGCTCTCTTCTTGAGATAACTGCAGCTATTGCTCCAACGGTTAAACCAAGGCTGATGCAATTATACTG
>ML835658.1:48140-86879 GCA_009831015.1 Picea engelmannii | reverse complement strand
TCTTTTATGTTATATGAATCACAATCCTCTTTTGTTACCAATGTCAGCATTGTTCATATGTTCACCACTCTGTAATTTGATTCAGTTCATCTTAGCTATTGAGAATTGTCATCTTCTTGTGTATCTCATGAATGTGAATTAAATGATTCTCTACTATCTTGTATGACCCTACATGTCTGTGTACCTGGTTATCTTGAATAATATTCTTCACACCTTATTTCATTTATGTAACTGATATTTGGTCTCTAAAAGCACTGGTTTATTTAGATGCATAATAAGTTGTCCTTTTATAAAGCCTTCCCAGTTATCCCATTGTTCCAAACACTTTGATTATCAAATTTCTTAAGTTACTAAGCATTCTTAGCCTACAACCCTAAGGAGTTTCTTGGAGCGATAACAAATTGGCGTCGTTGCCGGGGAGAGGAGATTGAAGCTCAGCTTCCTTGGGAGACGACACAGATCCATCTTTGATGATAGACAAAGCCCATACATCATTTGGTTGTAATCATCTATCTGGCGACTCCATGAAGGATGAATTCAGTGTCGACTCCATTGTTCAGAAATCTGTTGAGGACTCCACTGGTATGACATGAACCATATCTTTGTTAAGAGGTATGTGTTCTATGATTTTTCAAAAATTGTTGGTTTTCCTAATCCAGTGCCTAGTAGAGATGAATGGGAAAATAGTCTTCCCAGATTTCGAGGAGAAGACTGGGAAGTGCCAGCTGAACATTTGCTAGACTTTCATGATTACATGCATCGGTTGCAAGTTGTGCATGAGGATGTTCAAATCTGTCTCTTCTGTCTCTCATTAGAGGGAATTGCTCGTGATTGGTACCGGTCTCTGCCTTATGCCAGTATCAACTCTTTGGAAAATTTTCATGCCGCTTTTCATGTGTTTTGTTAAGAACTTTTTCCAGATGATCTTCTCTATCCTGAATGTTGTCATGAATTTCATTTATTGACTAAATATTCGGATGTTCATGAAGAATACGTTGCTATAAAGAATACTCTTCAGTATCCATAAATTGTTGATCCACATTATGATAGCCATGAGGATGCCTTTAACATTGTATCAGATTCATCTATTAAATATGACTGTCATGATGATCAGATTATTCCTTCTGAAAACATTCAAGATGTTGAATAGATTGACATATCAGTAGAAGACAGTTTCAGTTCTGCAACAGATAGTAAGGACAACTTTCAGTTTTTTGATTTGCAGACACAGGGGAATTGCAGCACACATGAAGAGGAAGATGACGAGCAAAAATGTTTAGATCAGCAGTGCATTATGCATGTTCTTTTGACCAAATTTGAGTAGCATAGAGTTAAATATGAGATCACTGAAATCCATCCGCATAAGTACTTCAACCTTCAGTTAGAACAACAACATAAAGAGGTATTCCCTTATTATTTTAATGATCTTATTACCGATTATTTGGAATCTATGAGCAGCATAAATGTCAAAAAAATTATGTCAGAAGAAGGATGGTTCTATCATCCTTTTAAAATTCATTTCTGCATTCTAGGCATTCCTTTACTTCTCGGGTCCAGATCAGGGATGTTATCAGTGAATCATTTTCTTAAATGGCTTCATTGGAAGTGTGATTTCACTTGATTAAGAAGCAGTGCAATTGGTTAGTGTAGGAGTAGGCAGAGAAATAAGCTCCTCATATGAGAAATTAGATCTTTTTCAATTGTTGATTTCATGAATAAACAAAGCAGACTACAGGCAGGTTGCAGGTTTGCAGAGGTACACTTGAGACTAGGAAACTTGCAAGATTTGCAGCTGGTGCTGTAGTACTTGGTATCAAAGAGACTAAGGTGCTTTCAAATGTTGTATCTCAACAGGGGTGCGGAGATCAAGATTTTTTTCCACTCATGGTCGACTATCGAGAAAAACAATATGCACAAGGAAAAATTCCAAACACTTTCATGCGAAGAGAAGGTGCTCCCAGCAAGCATGAGCTTTTGTGTGGTCGTGTTATTGACAGATCCATTCGTCCATTATTCCCCAAAGGATTTTATGATGATGTGAAGGTAATAGATAATGTTCTTTCTTCTTATGGTGAGCAAGACCCTGATGTAATGGCTGCCACTGTTGCATCTGTTGCATTAACAATATCATATATTCCATGGGATGGCCCTATACGATTGGTGCGTGTTGGAAGAATAGATGGGAAATTTGTTTTCAATCCTGATATGGATGAGCTAAGCTTAAGTGAACTCAATCTTATTTACTCTTGTACTCATGATAAGACACTTATGATAGAAACACAAGCTCGTGAAATTCCAAACACAGATTCGATAGATGCATTACATCTTGCACACAGGGAGGCAATCAAACTGATTGAGCCTCAATTAAAACTAGCAGCAAAAGTACAGAATCAAAAAAAACAATTTAAGATTTACACAATTTCTCATCAAACATTGGAGAGGGTTGAGATCTTGGCTCAAAGTTCCATTGAAATAGTCTTTGTCGATTCGACCTATGGCAAGTTTGAACGAGAAAAAACTTTGAATAAAATCTATGATGATGTCAAAAGGATTTTAGAAGAAGAAGGTGATGAAGAAAGTTTGAAAGTTCTGCCAAAGGTGGTTGATATTGTTAGAAAAAAGGTTGTTCGAGAAAGAATATTTGAGAAGGGACTTAGAGTGGATGGAAGATCCTTAAATGAAGTTAGACCTCTATATTGTGAAGCTGGAACTTTCCCTACATTGCATGGGTCTTCAATTTTTTCGCAAGGGAACACTCAGGTTATGTGCACTGTGACGCTTGGTGCTTCTTCAGAGGCACAACGTTTAGATGCCTTAGTTGGTCCACCAACAAAACGATTTATGGTTCATTATAGCTTTCCACCATTTTCAATCAATGAAGTTGGTAAACAAGGTGGCCTAAACAGACGTGAAGTAGGACATGGAACACTTGCATAGAAGGATTTGGTTGTTTTTTTACCACCAGAAGACGGGTTTCCATACATTTTTCGTCTGAACTCCGAGGTCATGGCTTCAGATGGATCTACTTCAATGGCAACTATTTGTGGAGGGAGTTTAGCACTGATGGATGCTGGGGTTCCACTCAGGGAACATGTTGCAGCTATTTCCATAGGACTTGTGACTGAAGTTGATCCTTCTACAGGGGAGGTGAAAGATTATCGAATTTTGACTAATATACTCGGTCTGGAAGATCATTTGGGGGATATGGACTTCAAGATTGTTGGGACAAGGAAAGGGGTGAAATCTATGCAGTTGGACATCAAACCCATTGGTATACCTCTCAATATTCTTTGTCAGTGTCTTAATCCTGCCTTTGAAGCTCGTAAATATATTTTAGATTTTATGGAATGAGAAATCAGTGATCCACGGGAATAGCCTAATCAAAACTCTCCACGTTTAGTCACTCTTAGATTAAATCAGGACTATCTCTCACGATTGATAGGACCTTAAGGATCACATCTCAAGAAGATTGTACAGGTGTCGATGCTTGTTTTGTTTTACAATGGCGTTCCAAGCTACAAAGCCAAAAGAGCTAAAGCATATGATGCATGGGGGATTCGAGATATGAATGCAAATAGGCAGTTGTCGAAAACACCTGATTTGCAAGCAGAGAATGTGTGTGCAGTTGTCCAAAGGAGAAACACAATTGTCAAATGAAGAAATGTAATGTTGGTTGTTGGAATACTCACTCCAGCTGCCTATATGACTTGGGATTTGGCCGATTCAGGCGATCCCTTCATTACTTCTGTCATCAATGGTTCTGATCTTGTGCCTACATTCTCAGCTACTTCTGTGGATGATTTACATGATGAAGTCACAACATCAGCATGGGTAAATGATTTTAGGGAGCAGATTGAAAGAATAAGGTTCTTAGTATATTTTATCATTATGTGACAGCATTAGGATCTCGGTTACCGTCAATTGCTAAGGCCAGCAGGGCTAGATTTGCAAGGGCTAGTGCAATCTGGTGTCTAGTTTCAAACATCCCTCAGGTTGTTATGAGACAAGCACAAACTATGGCACAAGTTGTTGTTTTCACCAAGCCATCTCTTGGACTTTCAAGATGGTTATGCATGGGTTCTCGTCGTCATACAGTGTCTACAGCAACATCATCATCACCAGCAGAAGGTGAATCGAAGGCTCTCATGAGTGAAAGCAGTGATGGTGTCGAGTCTGCTATTATGCACTCTAGTGATATAAAAACAATGAAAGGTGCAACTTCATCATCATCTAGTGTGGAAGGAAATATAAATTCAACATGGGGCAGAGGAGCAGATCTTTCATATTCTGCTACCCCTAGTGAAGAATATATATACCATGAACTCGATGGAGAGGAAGAAGAGGACCTAATTACCTCATAATCCATTATTGATCATTCAGTTGAGGAAGATATAAGCGAGGATTATTTATGGCATCAACTTGAGCAAGAACTGAAGAGTAAATAAGAAGAGGATCAGCAAGAGAATGAAGAAGAGGTTGTAGTGGAAAAATAAATTATAGAAGATGAGGAGAATGTTGTTTCAACGGCTAATGAAATTGTTGGCCATGGTAGTACAGACATGGAGCTTAGTTTATCTGAAGCTGTTGGAAAATGAAAAGTCAAACACCTCAAGCTGGTTGTAATGCTCTCATTTCAAGGTTGGGGTTATTCTCGAATTTCCAAACCATGGTTACAGATCTAACCATCCTGCCTATGTCTAACACCTCTCTTCTCAATAAAGAGATTTCCACAACAGATGCCATGTCGATGTGAAAACAACATTTCCAGGGGAGTTTGAAGCAGACATGTTACAAATAAAGAAGATTGTGAAAGATAAACAAAAAACTTTGGAGAATAGACAGATGATAAATTGTAAAGGCTGAATGACTCCATGCCCAATACTAAAGGCACAAGGTCTTCCAGGTTCTTGGAGACTTCGCAGGGAGGTCTCCATCCCAATTGGAGCCAGATGTTAGCGATAAAAAATGCACTGGCATTTTTTAAAGAATGATGCCTAATCTTGCAAGGAACATTTGACTAGCTTCCCGAGCTCCAAATGCAGATTTGAAAGCACCATTGGAAATATTAGGCTTTCTAGATGTCGATCGACTATTCAAGCATGTAAAACGGACTCTCCATGACTGAGAAATTTGATTTTAAAACAATCCGCCCTTTCACTAGCTAACTCGTCTTGAAATTTGCTAGTTAGCTGGTGAAAGCTCTTGTTTTCACTAGCTAAGGAGCAGATTTTTAGGTAAATAAGCCAGTGAAAACCTGTCACTGCCAGAATGACCAAATTTTTGCCCAGATCGGGATTTTTTTGAGTTTGAATGGTTTGAAACCTCTTCAAATGGACAGTTGTTGAATTATCAAGTCTGATTTAATGGCTATTTTTGATGGATAAGGGAAAGAAGAGGTGTTTCAATAGTTTTTGGTATCTTTTTCAAAGGCAAAAAATCAGGGTTTTTGCACACTTCACCAAATTTGAATTTTATCTTTGGAGGACCAAATCAAACAACCTTGGGAGGCTAAACTGCACTTCATCAACAATGTACTATTCTTAGAGATCATTAGATATGGATTGACCTCATCTTGAGGGTTTTCCTATTTTATTGTAAATATTGTTTTACTTTCTATTTTTAGAATAATTGATCCATCTTTTTAGGATCTGAAACTGCTTTGTAAAGGCTATAAAACCTGGGGATTTAGTCTAAAGAGGGGTTCAATCCTGTATACTTTTTGGCTATGTACTTTGACTCTTTTATGTTATATGAATCACAGTCCTCTTTTGTTACCAATGTCAGCATTGTTCATATGTTCAACACTCTGTAATTTGATTTAGTTCAGATTTTCTATTGAGAACTGTCATCTTCTTGTGTAGCTCAAGAATGTGAATAAATGATTATCTGCTATCTTGTATGACCCTACATGTCCATGTACCTGGTTATCTTGAATAGTATTCTTCACACCTTATTTCATTTCTGTAACTGATCTTTGGTCTCTAAAAGCACTAGTTTATTTAGATGCATAATAAGTTGTTCTTTTATAAATCCTTCCCAGTTATCCCATTGTTCCAAACACTTTGATTATCAAATTTCTTAAGTTACCAAGCATTCTTAGCCTACAACCCTAAGGAGTTTCTTGGAGCAATAATAGATGGAACCTAATTTATTTTTAGTAGTTGTTGTTTGATGATGGGATTTAAACATATCCCTTATTCACCTCCATAGACACCAACAAAGGTTTCAGATCGAACATCTAGCCGCATACATTCCAAATCAATATTTCTCTAGGTGGCCTATTTCATTCCTTCTGGGACCTGGGTCGGATTGCAACTACAGCCTAAATGGATGCTTTTATCTTACTCAAGCCCAACCGCAAGCACAAATAGTTTTTTAGAATGATGATTTTCTCTTGTGAAATTTGTTTTCCTTGATCAAATGTAGTAGTTGGCTCGAAGATGAGCCAAATAATAGTGGTGGGGGCCTATTGGAACCCACATTTTCGAGTTCATTTTTTCATGTGTGCACAAACAAAGTTGTGTGTGATCATTCCAAAAACAATTACGTACATGAGGAAGTGTGTAAGAGGTGTGTGTCAGACCGAGTTTTGACAATGTGCAATAGGCCTAAAATATTATTGAATGTGCATTGGTCCCATTTTTATGTGCACCATAAATCAAGAAGATGCATGCTAGAATAAAAAATAATAATCATTGAGAAATCATGTCGAATGATTACTTCCAGTAGCACAAGGGATCGTGGAGATGACAAAAGATGAGTTGGCAGGGTGGCTAAGATTTCTCATATTTTTGAAGACTATGTGGACTATGGGTAGGTACCAGAAGCGTGTGAGGAAGTTTTTTCAGTCAAGCAAGTGAAGCTGAGAAGAAAGAGACAAAGATCCCGAGTAGAGACAAATATTAAAGGAAGCAGTGATATGATAAAAAATGAGGCTAGCTAGATGTTTAGAGAGATTCATTAAGTCCTTAGTATCGAGCTCACTCTGATATTGTTGTAATATTGTAGTGATTTTGAATATACTTGTGTGTTTGTTACATTTCTAAGTCTTGATAGAAGCCACATTGTTCATTTTGTTGTATTTCTAAGGATTTATATAGAGGAGATATGAAATAATATGGCTATCATATATACATGGTTTTTGTAATGTATGTTTCTTTTGTGATGGAATGTAATTAGTAATAAATATGTGACATTTTTGATATATTTTGTGTCTATTGTGTATGAATTGGATGTGTGTGTGTGTGTGTGTGTTGTTTCACTTCTTGGTACTAATAATTTGTCAGATATGATTTGCATGGATGCTAGTCCCGATGGATCTTCGTGTGTTTAGGAATTCATCCTTGTCACAAGACCTAATGGTCTCTGTGATCCTCCATGCATCTGGGGTGAGACCTTCCTTGACCTTTTTCGAGGATTGAGATGTCGATGTTCTGGGTTTTTTGTTGTACAACTCTGGACGAACCCTGAGTCTAAACTCCCTAATTTTAAGAAGGACATGTGCAAGCATGGAACAAAATGCTCAACATTTTTTGTGTCTTTCCTCTTCCTTTCTTCTTCTTTGGACACCGAGATGCATAATTTCCATTCTTATGAGATGAGAAGCACTTGATTTTACTCAAATCCTTCTTCTTCCTTGGTTGTGATGTCCCTCCATCAATGCTACTTTTTTTCTTGGAACCCTTTCCTTTACCCTTCCTTGTATTACTAAGAAGGGCCACGTTATAATCAATACTTCTTTGTTTTCTGCTCTTAGACTCCTCCCGATTCTCTTCCTAGATACAATCATCCCAAAGCCTCTGCCAATCTAGGAGTTTTTCTCGAGCGCAAACTCCTTTGAAAAATGGTTCCCGGGACTTAGGAAAACCATTCAATGCCACATTGATGAGCTCTACGTCATCCAATTTCTCCCTTATATCTGTAATGTGATCACATACATGAGTGATCCTCATGAATTAGCTGGTAACATTGTCATATCTAGACATCTACATAGATATGAGTTTATTTCTTAAGACCATCTTCCTATTCATGTTGGTGCTCTGGAATAATCCTACTAGGGCATAAAACATATATTTGGTCATATTCTTCTTGGATAAGTGAGGAATTAGATGATCCTTCACTGAATCCGGGATTACCTACTCATCTTTAATCTCCTTCTTCTAGTGAACTTCCAAATCTTGTGGATGTATCAGTGGAACAACTACTTTGTCTAAAAAATCTCAAAGCTCATACTCCTTCAATGCCAAATTAACTCTTGCTTTCCAATATAGGAATTTGGATGCTCCATCCAATCTGTATTCAACCCTCATACTTGTTGATTTCATCCCTCATACCTGATAAAATACCCTAGAAATAACCTACTATTGAACCTTCCCATGTACTGACCCTTATGAACCTGTATGCACATGTCACCATTGAAACCTGTGTATGTACATGACTTTCCTTAAGTGATCCAAGGTTTTCTGTGAGATCTTTCTCTACAAAAAATATGATGAGAATATTTTACTGGCACTTAATTTCAGGTGAACATAAGAAAGTAATTTTTAAGCATTTCATATGAAGATGAGCAAAATTGTCATAATTATGTGCATATGTGTAATTAAATCTCTACTTAACAAGGCAAGAATGCAATCAAAACTCACATATATAATTTGACACCCATGTGTTAACAGAGTTCACCAGACTCTTTTGGCTACATATTTGAATCCACTTGGAATGTGAATTTTTTTATTGTCCTTCCTATAACAAGGGTTGAAACCTTGTGGATCTATCAATGGAACAACTACTTTGTCTAAAAACTCCCAAAGCTCATACTCCTTCAATGCCAAATTAACTCTTTCTTTCCAATATAGGAAGTTGGATGCTCCATCCAATCTGTATTCAACCCTCATACTTGTTGATGCCATCCTGCATACCTGATAAACTGCCCTGGAAATAACCTACTACTGAAACTTCCCTTGTACTGACCTTTATGAACCTATATGCACATGTCACCATTGAAACTTGTGTATGTACGTGACTTTCCTTAAGTGATCCAAGATTTTATGTGAGATATTTCTCTACAAAAATCTATGATGAGGATATTTTACTGACACTTAATTGCATGTGAACATGAGCAAGTAATTTCTAAGAATTTCATATGAATATGAGCAAAATTGTCATAATTATGTGCATATGTGTAATTAAATCTCTACTTAACAAAGCAAGAATGAAATCAAAACTCACATATATAATTTGACACCCATGTGTTAACAGAGTTCACCAGACTCTTTTGGCTACATCTTTGAATCCACTTGGAATATGAATTGCATTATTGTCCTTTCTATAACAAGGGTTGAAACCTCGTCACAAAATGTGGTACATGCTCCATACAAGGCTAAAAACCCAGAGCATCCCTCTCTTACAAAAAGAAATTAAGTCTCTCACATAAGTGACACTTCTTCATACACCAGAAGTAATACATTCCTCACAATGCAAAGCTCTCTCTCCAAGGGGCATATAGAGGGCCTCCTCCACAATGATTACATAAGGAATTTATGTAGTTTCCATCTCTCCATAATTCAAGGAGACAAGATCCACAAATTTAGGATCTAAATAACAACTCAAGGACAAAAATCATAAATCATCTAAACAAACCTATGATACCCTTAACTTCCCCTTGAGACTAGGAAACTACTTGTGATAAAATGAGGAAGCATCCCAAACCAACTCATGAGACTCTTAACCTCCCCTTGAAACTAGGAAACTAATTTGTGAGGTGGATTCTCACACAAAACTAATTTCCCTTTTTACAAATTAAATGAAAAATACATGAGTAATTTCCACTCACTTCAAGTATTAATCATTTTTCCCATTTGAATGAATAATGCATGAGCTTCTCATACTCATTTAAAGTATTAATAATTTTTACAATTTAAATGAATCATTCATGAGCATTAATCATTTTTTGTCACCTATCATCAATCAACACTTTAATGACATTATTCACGGTATGCAAAGTATTGAATCCTTGCGTGGAGATCCTCTTGGATCATACCTCCCCACAAAAATCACTTTTGGTTCTCCAAAATTATAGAGAGAAACCGTAACTTCAATCTCAGCAACCAACTTCTAGGAAGAGTCTTACTCTCCACAATGCACTTCCCCACTGCTTGATCTACATAAAAATGTCTTAGAAAAGCCACACCATTCTTCTCCTTCACCTTTGTGCTTTGAAATGAGGATGTTTATGCCAACACTTGCATCAATGAAAATTTGTATTTGACACCTTGTTCTGCATAAAAAATGTCTCTGAAAATCTACACCCTCCTTCTCCTTGACCTTTGTACTTTGAAATGAGGATATCGATGCCAACACTTGCATCAATGATAATCTGTATTTGATACTACATGATCACCATTTTGAAAAATTCAAATCAGTACCATTCTTTCCAAGAGTTTATAAAACACTCATGGACAAGTTTACAATGATTGTCAAGACAGGCCTTAGGCAAAATGATGCCTCTCACTCAATAGTGGCTACAAGACCCGTTACAATGTTGCCAACAAGGATTAGGCATAAATCAAATACCTTTCAATATCATCATCTCCTAAGAGTAGCTAATCGAAAAACCCCTTATAATGTTCCAACATCAACTTAAAGCGACATGCTCATTAAGGTAATTTTTCAAGCACCCAACTATGCACTAGTGGTGAAACTCTATGGTTTCCAGACTCCACCTCAAACACATGCAACATAATAAATAAGGAAAAATCCATCAAGCTTCATTAATGGTTAGACTCCATGGTCTCAAACCACTTCAACATCATATGCACCATGGGAAATGTCTATCTCCCTTGTTTTCCATAATCCAACTTTAGGCATAGACAAAAATTCCCTGCAAATTTCAGATCTTGTTGCCTTGTTGCAGCATCAAAGACCACCAGAATCTACAAACACATTTTATCCTCTTGCAATTCTCAAAAAGAGGCAAAAACATAATTAAACGATACTTTCATTGGGTTATGCACAAAGGTTCTCAATCTGTGGCTCAAAACTTAGCATATACAGCTCCAACAGGTCTGTCTCGCAATTCTACAACTTTTTATTGTAAACTTGGACATATTCTGAAGAGTGCAACTCTACCTTGTAAAGTCTACCAAGCACTGATGGGATTGTCCATAGCTCTCGAATTATTCTACTCAGATCACAAAATGGACCATGCCATTGAATCTGGCTCGGAAAATCATGCAAAAATGACTATAGTTTCATATAATTTTGTCACTGTCACTTCTAGACCCCTATGGGCTCTCTGCCTCATTTTTTTTTGTTTTTGGGTCATACCCTCAACAATAAATGCACGTGCACATTGAAATCCATGACATCAGTGGCCTATAGCCGTACCTCCTAGTCAGATGGAAAAATGTGTGGTTTAAATCATTTATAGGTGGGTGGACTTTATAAAGCGCCCGGGTGGTGCGTCGATAGGTTTTTGCATTTGTTAGCAGGAGGATCGGGCGTCAAACCCCATGGCCTACCCATATGGTACATAACCATCATATTGGGTTTAAATAAATGTTGTCTATGGAGCTTACAAAGTGCCAAAGTTGGCATGTTGGTTAAGTCCTTGCCAATTTTAGCAGAGGTTCGATGTTCAAATCCCGGCCTGTCCAGGCACCCCCCTTTTTAATACAATTGTTTTGGACTTTATCCCTCATTGGGAAAATACAGGTCGCCACATGGAAGCCTTTGATTGGGCCACGTGGAGCCCCATCAATTCCCATACATTGGTACATTCAACAGACACGTCACTTGTACATTCAGCTCCTGCATCAACACCACGTCAGTGTCACGTCACTCTACCCCATCATCCACCATTCATCCTAGTCAGTAGACATGTCATTCGTCATACTATCACGTCATCGATCCATTCATCATGCCATGTCATTTATGTACTACCTAGTGAACGCCTGCATCAACACTATGTCATATGTCATACTTCCCAGTTAGCGATCTAGTCAGTGCCACATCATCTGTCATACTTCCCAGTCACTCTACCACATCATCCATTGTACCACCACATTAGCCAACATGTCAGCCTCTATACTTCCATGTGGCATCCATATGACTGCCTGACAAAATTTTACTGCTCCACTTGGAATTTTAAAAGTGGAAAAAACATGTGACACATGGCATCCTCTCGTGCTTCCACATAATCATGTTGAAATCATGTTGATGTCATCATTGTACGGACTGCATAGTCAACTTTTCCAGATTTGCATGTTTGCCGAAAATTTCAGAACTCCATAACTTTTTCATGCGGAGCTGTATTCAGGTCATTTTTGTTTTGTTGGAAATCTCTCGATGAGCTCTTCAACTTGGTGCTAGTTTTGTCAAATTTTGGGAACTTTGATTTTTGGCCTTTTTTTTCAATTGAAGAGGATCCACTTGGATCAAGCCTCCAACTGCATAGGCTCTTGTACGAGATTCTTGCTTGGTGTGTGATGAAACTCGAGGTGAAGCTTCCAACATTTCTTTATCTAGTGACCACTCATTTTACAGTGAGTACAATAGTTGCATGACTTCACGTATGTCTCACATTTTCCATAAGGAACTTTTATCTTCCAGCACTTTGCAATAATCTTGTTATCCCAATCTTTTCGAGGATACTTTGATTTCCTTCAGAATCTCTTGCTATATCTATCACTTTCATAAAGTTATGTGCCATTAATTTTCTTGGATGGTGTTGGTGATGATTCAATCTTTTTTCTTGATAAATTACCTGCTTCAGATACTTTTGATCATTCTCCTTCACCATACCCCAATCCTACAAATCGAGGTCTTCCTACAACATCCAGTGGTTGAATGATGCCTTGGACATTAATACCAATACCTCCTCCTTTATACCCCATCTTCCTCAACAAATTCAATCCAATTCCCTTGGTGTGCCATCATTAATAAGGGAAGGAATTGAACATGGAGAATTATTTACCTCCATTCTTGTTTGTGACACTTGTTCATCTTCCTGAATTTTGGCCAACTACTCCTCCTGGTGAGATGAGGTTGTAGATGAGGCTTCTATAAAGCCACCTTGGTTATCTAGTGTCTAGAGATAATCCTCTATTATTTGACAATATGTGCTTCCATCCACATTTTCATGACAATAACCATAGCTGGTATACTTTTCATGGCCACAAGTTGGTCTAATCTTGGAGGGACTTTCTATTTCTCATGTAGCAAAGCATTCCCCAACTTTCTCATCCATAGCTTGTAGCTACAATTGTAGTTTTTTTCTTTTCTTCTTCTGATTCATGTAGCAACCTCCTCAATTCAACATTCTCTGCCTAAATTTTTTGGTTGATTTCTTCAAGCTCTCAAAGCCATGCTTGCTTCTTTGCTTTACCCATGATTATATTCACAATCTGCAAAACTAGTCAAACATGCTCTGATACGACTTGATCTGAGGATTTTTGTGAGATATTTCTCTACAAAATATACGATGAGGATATTTTGTTGATGCTTAATTACATGTGAACATGAGAAAGTAATTTATAATCATTGCATATGAATATGAGAAAAATTGTCATAATTATGTGCTTATGTGTAATTAAATCTCTACTTAACCAAGCGAAAATGCAATCAAAAATCACACACATAATTTGACACCCATGTGTTAATAAAGTTCACCATACTCTTTTGGCTACATCATTGGATCCACTTGGAATATGAATCTCTTTATTTTCCTTCCTATATCAAGGGTTGAAACCTTCTCACAAAATGTGGTGCATGCTCCATACAAGGCTGAAAACCCAAAGTAACCTTCTCTTTCACAAAGAACTTAAGGGTCTCACATAAGTGACATTTCTTCAGACACCAAAAGGACCACATTAATCACAATGCAAATCTCTCTCTCCAAGGGGACTAAAGGGGGCATCCTCCACAATTTTTACATAAGAAATTTATATAGTTTCCCTCTCTCCATAATTCAAGGAGACAAGATCCACAAATTTAGGATCTAAATAAAAACTCAAGGACAAAAATGAGAAATCATCTCAACCAACCTATGAGACTCATAACTTCCCCTTGAGACTAGTAAACCACTTGTGATAAAATGAGGACTAATCCCAAACCAACTCATGGGACTCTTAACCTGCCCTTGAAACTAGGAAACCAATTTGTGAGGTGGATTCTCACACAAAACTATTTTCCTTTTTACAAATTAAATGAAAAATACATGAGTAACTTCCACTCACTTCAAGTATTAATAATTTTTCCCATTTGAATGAATAATATGATATTCTCACACTCATTTAAAGTATTAATCATTTTTACAATTTAAATGAATCATTCATGAGCACTAATCATTCTTTGTCACCTATCATCAATCATCATTTTAATGATCTTCTCCATGGTGTGAAAAGTATTGAATCCTTTTGTGGAGATCCTTCTAGATCATTAAGCAAACACATGTATGTATGCAATTGTTCTTACTACAACTCACATACATATTTGTACGAATGTAAACTCTAGTTTTTCCTCAGTATAGTTTTTTCCCTGAAATCCAACCCTTGATTTCAAACTGTTGGTTATAGATATGCTAAGATCTCCTTGCAGATCTGATAAACCCTATATCAATTGTTGTGGATCTAAGATATGGCTTCCTCTCAAAGAATGGGATTTGATACCATGTTGATTTGCCTTACTTTGACACTTAGGTACTTTTTTATCTAGTGATTTTCTTGTTGTAAATCAAATTAGAAACTTACAAAACATAATACACTTGTCGGAATAATCAACTCAAATAAATATAGTGGAAGCAATACAGAAAACCAAAATATCATACACAATACACAAAGAGGTTTTTCCCATCCACTAAGCTTATCATTCAAATAAATTCAAATCTTACAAGGGCTCCCTTATTGGGAAAATGTCCCATAGATAAATACAGAAAACTTTGGTCAACACCTACAAACCCTAGCAACTCCTGGTATGTTATATGATCCTAAACTTTCATGTTTCCCAATATGTACACGCCTTTCCTTAAGAAAACCCATGTACACATGTCTGTCTCCATTGAAACTCACATACACATGCACAAATCCTATACTGAAAACTTGTATGGCATGACCATGCTACTGCGGCTCTAATATGTTGAAACGCACTTGTGGTTTCCTATGTTCTCTCTTCTCTCCGACCTATACTAATCTTTGGATGGAAGTCCTTCTCCACCTATCCAATATCTCCTTGAATCATAGTCCTTTGTGATCCAAATCTCTCTATATCAAAAGAGTATCAATTGTATCAAGTATCTCCTCCTTCACCCTTGCCATGCTTTTATAATATTGAGTTATGACCTAACCCTAATCTCCAAAGTGATTGATGGTTGAGATCAATTCTCACCTCACTTGAGATCAAGGGATAATATTTAATTCACCAATGCTAATTTTAACATTTAATTAAATAAAACTCAACTAACTAATAAAAGAACTTTATTTTAATAATTCTTTTAATTAAATTAAATTACCAAGGTAGAAAGATTTGGACAACTTCCACACATACAAACTCTTAGACCTGTGCGGAAGTACCTTTATGATGCTATAAACATCAACAAAAACCCTAGAAATGCACAACTTGTTTGTAAAAATCAATCCAAGGTTGTATTATACCTTAGACTTTATTTTTTCAAGTTTTGGGGGGTGGTTTATTATATTATACCTATTCATGTTGTTAATTTTGCAATTGCAAGTTTAAAAATAGTTTTCATGCATGGTATTCCCCATTTACAGGGATAACTAAAGAGAAAATGTCTTAAGGCCCTCATGTTGCAGACACGGAGTACCGAGAGGAAAATGAGCAAGAAGGGGCCCCTATCATACCACACACCACCATCTGATAGATGGAAGCAGTGTCCACCACACCCATCTTGGCCCACAGAGGACATCAAGTCTTGTTGCATGAGGTAACAAGTCCAGTATTGTGGTAAGTGTCATTTTAATATTTGAAGATTTTGAACATGTTGCAGAGGATCCTTTCCTAATTTTGAAAAAAATTGCTTGGAAATTATTCATTTTTCCCTATTTCACCTTGGTGAGTGTCATGGTTTCCTAGTAAGTGAACACCCTTAGGGAAAGTGTTGCTACCAGAGGGTCTCCTTGAAGGGCGATTGTACCATTCCCCCTCATAATTACCACCTTCCATCACTTATTCTCCTATGTTTCCCCACCTTTTAGGTTTTTGGGCTTATTGACCCAAAAAGGGCATGTACCGCATTTCATGGGAAGAAAGGGCCATTGGGCTCGTAGGTGACTTAGCAAAAATATCATGCAATAAAGGCTCACCTAGGGATCCCGAGAGAAATGAAACACTTATAAAAAATAAAATTAAGGTACCTATGAAATAAATAATTAATAAATTACTTAAACTTTCCAAGGTAGAGAATATACCACATGTAATTTTTAAACCTGTGAAGTAAATCAATGCATATAGATTCTTAAGAAAAACAGAATTTGATCAATGGCTCATACATAGTACACAGAGATTTATACCGGAAACCCTCAACCAGGGAAAACCTTTCTTATATTCATTATATCAAATTTCACCATTCACCATACAATATATACAATGTTTTTAGGTATTTTGTAGATACCAAAACCCTAATCCATTAATCTGGGATTAATTTAGAAAATTTGCTAAAAATAGAAAAAACCACTAGAGGGATCGTCAGACGCAGTTGTCGAATCTGACATGCCCACACAGACACATGTAAATAATATAACACATACCCAACATTTGTGGGCTATGCATTTCCTTTTTAGTGCCCCTTATTGTCTTCAACTTGGAAAGGCATGTGAGCCAAGGTAGAGCATATGTGGGATATGCATTTCCTTTTTAGTGCCCCTTTTTATGTGGGATATGCATTGTATTCAAATTGGTGACACATGAAAATTAAATGGATAATAAAGGGTTTGGAAAAAATATGCCTTAAAAAACAAAAAGAGAAAACAGATGTGGCTAGACCTCAACAAAGGTGCCCATAAATGAGACAATACGAGCCCTTGTATGTCATTAAACACAATACTTATAAGTATAACCCCATCCACCTCATAGTCACTACATGACTTTGAGATGTTTATCCTTGGGAACGTCCCCTACTTGAGGAATTGGTTTACCCAATAGGGAACTATGACACCCCTCCCATATCTAAATTTGGCAAGTTGTATACGGTCTTTGAGCATTTGTTTATTTTGAAAAGGGGGGATTTGAAGCACATGTTTGGGTGGTTGTTTTATTATATATGGATTACTTGGCATGATATTGTGACTTGTGGACCCTTCGAGGGCATACTTGTTTGTCTTTGTAGGTCCTTGACAGGAGAAAGTTGGATCGTGAAGGCACAAGGTCACTTGGACCTTCATTTGGGGCATGAATCCCATAGGTTGGATGATGTGCCCCCTTATTTTTTGACACATGGATGATGAATGTTGCCTTTGGAGGCATCAGAGGACACCTTGGATAAGGAGACTATCCCTCCCTTTGACTAATGTTTTTCCTTGAAGGCTTAAAACGTAGCATCCCAGGGCATGATGTCATACTTCGAGGGATAGGGTTTTGGTGGTGTTGAATGGTTTGATGATGACTTGGCACATTTTGACAAAGGAAGACCCTTGCACATGAAGATATGGCCTTTGGAGGCCCAACATCTCCCTCAAGTACCTCAACAACTTGCTCATTATGCCAAATCATCACCCCTAAAAGGCATGATGTCATCATTTAGGGATTTCTTCTTTTGTAAATTTGAATTATAATTTGTAAAGGGGGAAATTAAGGAGGTCAGCCTCCCTAATTTATGTTTTACCCTAAGTATGTGGAAAAAATGGTTTTACAAGGTCTTGTATAAATAAATTCCTTGTCACTTTCATTTTAGATATAACTCACTTGAGAATTACATATGGTTGGCTGAAATTTTGCCCTACTTGGGATTTTTGCACTATATCTCTCTTGTGGATGCTAGTACTTGTATTTTGGTGAAAGAAGTTAAAGCATTGTCTCTTGTATGTCTTGTTCTTGCTATTGTGGTGGAATATTGTTGGTAGAGAAGGGTTTTACTTGCTATATATTGGAATTGGTAAGGAATTTTCTGCATATTGTCGTTATTTATTCTTATTTCATGGTTATTCTTGTCTAAACCCTTGGATGAGAATAAGGGAATAAATCCTCCACCAATATCTATCATTTTGTCATTGAATAAGTTATTGCAAAGGTTGCAAGAAGGAGTAAAAAGGTTTACACCCTCCTAGATTTACCTTGCTAGATTTGTTTGCTCTAGGAAGTAAAAAGGATTACACCCCTAGAGAGGTAACAAATATAGCTCTTACAAAAGAGACTCCATAACCCAATTGATAAGGAACTAATCTATTTTCATTGGAGATATAAAATCATTGCATTGGTATGCATGAAAAGTTGAGATTTTGAAATTGTCTTAGTTGGAAGATATTCTTCATGATTAAGGATTTCTTGTGCCCTTGAGACGTATTGATTGGCCAACTAATTATTCTTGCTGTTATAAATTAATCCTACAGCCATTAGGGTTGTAGTAAACTCTCTTTTTCACTCATTGGTCTCTAATCTACGACTAAAATTTACTTCTGAACCTAGGTCATTATTCTACTAATCATTGGTCATCTTTCTAACGGTTTACTTGTCAATTTTTGTGGTTAGATCTTATTGTTGTAGAAAAAAAATTCTACAGCCACAAGCCTTCCATAATATATTTTTGATAACATCTTCTTGCAGCCCTATTTTTCCATCAAAACTTGAGTTTAAGTATTGGAATATTATCTACATGTTTAGGGTTTGATCATCCAATAATTATTTGATGTTTTTTATGGTTAATTTTTAAATTGTTATAAGTTATTCTTTGTTGTTGTAAATATTATATTAGCTTCATTTCTGGGACAGCAATCTTATCTTGTTGATTCCCATTGATTTAGGGCTTGGTTTATCATCATTTTTCTTGTTTCGATTAGGGCTAACATTGTTTTGCAAGTACTCAACACTTGGAAACCATTCTCCCTCCATAAGACTCTTTCTCAAGAATTTTCCTCACCTCCAAGATTGACCTATAGGGGACTCACACATCATTATCTCATTTTCCATCTCAATCCCCCTAGGGTCAACGAGATTCCCCCCTTGTGGTGATTTCAACATCACTAAAGTGAGGGGAGTGTCTATCTAAGTTGACAAAGGGTGGGTACTCTTGTATTTGTCACACTTTCATGGATTGGGTTGGGATTTTCCTAATCTACAGACTATGTGATAACAATGCAAAAGAGGAAAAGTTTGCATTGTAATTTGGAAGGTCGAAACTGTACTAAGTGACCAAATTAAGATGAATTCCCAATCTTAAATGTAGCTCCATAAATTGTTTTATAAGTTGTAATATGGAGTTAGATACATTGTGAATTTAACTATGTCATTTAAGTGAAATTGAAGTATTGGTCAGGTTTCTTTTATGCACTTATATTTGGGATTTTACATAAATTTGAAGGAAAAACTACCTCATAGTAAAATGCATGCCCTAGTGTCAATTTTGACCCAAATTGAGTGGTTCAACTTGTATAAGTTGTAATTTGTGATTTAACACCTCTTTATAAGCTTATATTGACATTTTCAAACAAAAACTTACTTGATGTGCATAAAGCCTAAAAATTGTCTTGTAAAAACAAAGAGCCAATTTGTTAAAGATAACTATATGAAACTACATGCCCAAAGTTGGATAAGCCTCAATAATTTAAGATTTAAGTTCCAAATTGATGATTACAATATTATTAAGATGTTTGTACAATTAAGAATGCATTTACACTCCAGAAACGGATGATTTCTATGCACAAAGATGCATGACATTTTAATGAATTAGAGGATGGTGGGTTATGAGAGAAATCAAGGTTAATGACTTCTAACTAACCAATTATATATAGAAAATAGCATAGAACTTAACAACACATAATTAACCCATATACAAAAATATTTTAAAGAGAATAAATCGTAGAAAATATAGAGTTTGTTCACCTCCAAATTGATTGAGTATTCAAGTTGGAGAGTGTGTAATTTATATTTTTACATCATGCATATATACCTATGTTTGTGCATTTAGAGAAACAAAACCCTTTGTTGTGCAAAAAGGCAAAAAACTATCTTATAAAATGAAGAGGTCAATATTACAGGAAATATTACAAGTTACGAGGTTGTAGAAAAGTTGTAAATCTATCTACACCCTTTTTTGTGCAATTAGAAACTTAAAACACTTTTATGTGCAAAAAGACTAAAAATTGTTTTATAGGACAAAGAGGGCAAATTTTTCATTGCTGCAAATTTTTCCTTGGTACAAAATACATGCCACGCTAAAATAAAATGCACTCCTAGGTCTCAAAATTCATTCAAATTTAGTGGTTAAAATTGTAAATGAATTGTTAAGTCATTTTACATAATCTTGTATACTTAGTTTTGCATTTGCAGTCATAAAAGACTTTGTTTTGCAAAAATAGGCAAGAGATGCTTAGTTAAAACCCTAGAAATGCACTACATGTTTGTAAAAAGTAAGCCAAAGTTTTATTATACCTTAGATTTGAGTTGTGCAAGTTGTTGGGGGTTTGGTTTATCATATTAGACCCATTCATGTTGTTAATTTTGCAATACAAGTTTTAAAAGGGTTGTTTTTCAAAAGAGGAAAATTTGTTTATAACCTGATGCAGTAAGATGCGACCACCATCTCGCACTCTTGCTCACAGGATCGATCAATCATTTCATGAGCCGAAGCGGCTCTTCCGATTCCCTGCCGGAATCTCTGCTAAAAACCCGATCCACAGGTCCTTTTCTTTTGCCTCACGGTCTTCTGCATTCAACCGTGAACTCCCCCGACTTAATTTCGGGTTTCAGGGTTTCGTGATCCTCGATGTCACGAGCCTCTATCCCCGCGATCTTCCGATCACCGAATCTCCGAAATACCGAAACAGTTTTTCCCCACCTTAGCCCCTCCTGGCTAGGCTCTGCTTCGCATGACCACTTCACATAAGACCGCAGTCTTCTCTCCTTTCGGGGTTTCGGACATCGCAATGCCTAAATGCATAAACCTCTTGTCCATGGGATTCCCAATATCCCGATCCCTGTAATGTCAATGGATGACTTTTCCTTTCGGGAAATCTCTCGAATGCTTTGATCTCCTCCACGCGTCCTCCTATGATGGACGGTCTTGATCGCTCCTCACAATTTCGCGACTTCTGATGCTCCAGAAGTCTCGCCCTCAGGATTCGCGAAACGCTGAACCCTGATCCTCCGGTTTGACTTTTCTATTGGGACTTTCCCCGAAAATATGGATCTTCGCCACGCATCCTGACTGATGGATGGCCCTGATCCAATCTCACATTTTTGGAGTTTTCAATACCCTGATGACAGAAATTCTATGTCAACTCAAAACCCCGGTAGCCAATATACCGATGGGTCGCTCGATCCCCGCCACATGTCTCCACAAACAGACGGCTCAGATTCACTCTCGCTATTTCGAGACTTGAAATGTCCCAAATTTCTCAACCTCGAGAACTCCGATATCCCGAACATCGATATCCCGATAAGTCAATCCTTTCGGGACTTCCACCCTCCTGTTCACGAAGCTAAACCTCGTGCATCTCCCAACCGATTTGACGGCTGTCGGGTATTTCGCTCTAGATCTAACTGTTCAGATCCATCCTTCTTGTGCGCTCCTCCTGAGCTTCCTTCCTGGACGTGAAATATTCAACAGTCCAGATCTCTTTTCTCCAGCTGATCCGATGGCTACTATGCTCTCCCTCCTGAGATTTCACACTGTCTTCCGAGACTTGGAAGAATTTCAATTTTCCAGAGGCTTCAACCTTGGCCTCTTTCTTCTCTGCGAACTCCTCACACTTTGAGCTTTTCCACGCGTATAAAAATGTTGACCCTCCTGAGCTTCTCCTTTTCTTCTTACCCTCAAAGGATTCTTAAACTCCTGCAACTCTGCAGAGTATTTACATGCACACAAAGGTGTTATCCGCCTGAGCTTTCCTGTAGCTTCGACCTCCCAGGAAACCCGGTTCTTCTTCCCTTTCTCCCTTAGATGGAGAATTCATATGCCCTCATGGATATCTTTCACTCAAGCAACCTCTTGCTGAGCCTATCAGGTTGTTCAGCAACCCTGTGAAGATCCCTCAGTGGATTCTTCCTTCAGAATACAGAACTCGAATATTTCTTTTCCCTCTGTGCCTACCTGCACAATGTCTCAATGCCCACCTGGCAGAGTGTCTTCTCATGGAAATTCCTGCAGTCCTGTCTTCTATGCACCTATGCACCTGCTCAATGCCCACCTGGCAGAGCTCTCATAATCCTCAGTGATTCTGGTTCTCCTTGAAGTCACAGCAGAGTTCTTCTCAATGCTGTGTGCCTGTGCTCAATGCCCTCCTGGCAGAGTGTCAATAATCCTCAATGATTCTGACTTCTTGAGAACTCACAACAGAGTTCTTTTCAATGCACCTTTGTGCATATGCTCAATGCCCACTTGGCAGAGCTTCACAGAACTCCTCAGAGATTATGTCTGCAACTGTGTTCTTCCCTCACAACCTTTCCTCCAAGGTATTCAACAACCTTGAGGTCTTCCCTGAGTTGTTGATTCCAGTTCTTGTGTCGCAGCACGTCTTTTTCTGAACCCGCAGTATTCAGAAGTGCTTCAGTGCACTGGTATTTAGAGACCGCAGTACTCTGTCACACCTTCCTGGCATGAAACCTCAAAGACCTTCACCTGAAATTAGACACCCTCCTGCAAATTCAAACCTATAGAATACATCTATAGCATATAGAGAACACTCACAGACATCCACATAACATAGAAATACATGCAGGGAAAACTGCTTCTATTTATATTAAATGGCAAATGCCTGTTTTTACAAGGTGTTCCTGAGCACGGCCTGTAACAAGGTCTCGGCTCCTTCTCTTCTGCTCTCTACTCTTAGACCATCACACAACTTCCGCACACACACTCTCCACCAAAGAGATACAATTGATCTTTTTACATGAGGAGGCTCTTCGAGCTCTTCCCTCCAATCTACCTACCTTATTCAATTACATTGAATGGGTTGTCTAGTCCACTATCCGGATCTAGATCTCAGCCTTACAAACATTAAATTCCTATCTATTCTATGCCTGCACAAAGGCATGGCTCTATGGCTCAACATCCTAGACATTTAATTACATTCAATTCTAAAATCAAAATGAGGACTGCGCCTCTCTTCAACTTTAAATGCGTGTGCTTGACGTGGCTGGCTGGTTGGCTGGCTGACGTGGAGAGATGCTCCTGCATCATACTCCTCAGTTGCAAAATTCATGAGCTCCTACTCATGATCTTCCCATCTCAGTTGTTGAAATCCCCCTGGATCCCAAATCATCCTTTGGAGTTGTTTATCTGCTCCATCTCCTTGTTGTTGTTGTTGATGTTGCTTTGTTGCTTCCTTTCTACCTAGCCTTTCCTTGCTGGCAGATTCTGCTGACCGAATCATTAGCCTTCTGATTTCCTCGATCGTTGCATCTAGTTGCTCCTGTTTTTGCAGTCTCCCCAGCTGCAAAAAAATTCGGCTCATGGGCAGATCACTGTGATCTCCCATGCCTTCTTCATCAACTTCCAACTTCACCTGCTGGATGTGCACGGTCTGCACTTTCACCCTTCTCTCCGGGGCTTCGAATTGTTCATACAGATCAGCTAAACTAATGTTGTATGTTTCTTCTTCTTCTTTTTCTGCAAACTCCCATGTTGCAGTCTTTTCAGTCTCCTGGCTGAAAATATTGAGCCATTCCTCAGAATGCTCATCATCCTCTTATGCTTCTTCTGCTGTCAGCTTCAGTGCTACAACTTCTTCAGCTTCCTGGCTGAATATGTTGAGCCATTCCTCAAAATGCTCATTTTTCTCTCCTACTTGGGAAGCTTCAGATATCTGCTCCAATCCCTCTTCCCTGACAGTCTCAGCTAACTATTCTTCTATTGTTCCTGCTTCATCTACAACACAGACTTCTGCCTCCTCTGAGCTAAGTAGTAGGGGTATTTCAATTCCCCCAATCATTAGAAGGTCCTTCAGATCCTCCTTCTTTTTCAGCTGCACCTGCTGATCCAAACTCATCTCTGAGCTCATCTGCTCTGTCATCTCCTCGGGCTGATCAAAACTCACCTGCTCATCCCTACCCACCTAGCAATATGGGATCTGTTCACTTCTCTCCTAGCAAATTATGAGATCAACTGATCCCATCTTCATCAGCACTCCTTGTTGAATTGACCTCACCTTCGAGTCCATGATACTTTCAGATAGTCTCAAATGCTCATCTCTTCCCACCTAGCAATATGAGATGCTTCCACTGCCCTCCTGGCAGTCTTCGAGATCCCGCAGTGACCTCATTTCACTGCCCAGCTGGCAATGTGAAATTCCTTGGCTATCCTCATGACAGTCTCTGAGATCCTGCAGTGATCTCAACTCATTTCCCACCTGGCAATCTGAGATGCTTCCACTACCCTCCTGGCAGTCTTCGAGATCCCGCAGCGACCTCATTTCATTGCCCAGCTGGCAATGTGAAATTCCTTGGCTGTCCTCATGACAGTCTCTGAGATCCTGCAGTGATCTCAACTCATTGCCCACCTGGAAAATTGGAATTTCCTCTCTGCTCTCCTGGCAGTTCTTGAGATCTTCATCCGATCCCAATTCATTCTCTTCACCGAGAACTTTCCCAGTCTTCGGTTCACATATCCGAACCATTTCTTTAGGTCCGTCGAGGTTTTCAACATACCTCAACCATCCTTTCAACAGCCTACGTTGTCTTCTAGCCATCAACTCTTTGACTGGCCATTTTACTTTTGGTTTCTTCATGGGCCATTCATATACCCATCTCGTCTTTGCTTTCTGTTGCATCCGCAATGCAAGATTTTCTATCTCTCTCTTTATATCAGCGAGTTCTTCATCCATAACTTCTTGGCTCCATAGCTCTGAGTTTTTCCTCCCAGCATATCTACAACCTTCAGTAGCCATGTTGTTGTCTCTGTCTTCCCTCCTCGCAAACCTGCTGCTGTCACTCTGCAAACCTGAGTGTCCCAGCTTCATCCTTCAGTCTTGCTGACTGTCTTCGTGATTGTTGCCTTCCTGCAAACAACCATCACAGAGTCCCCAGCACTCTATCTTCCTTTACCTTCTCGCTTCACCTAAAATATATAGATGAAATCAAGCTCTGATACCACTTGATGCAATAAGACGCGACCACCACCTCGCACTCCTGCTCACAGGATCGATCAATCATTTCATGAGCCGAAGCGGCTCTTCCGATTCCCTGTCGGAATCTCTACTAAAAACCCGATCCACAGGTCCTTTTCTTTTGCCTCACAGTCTTCTGCATTCAACCATGAACTCCCCCGACTTAATTTTGGGTTTCGAGGTTTCGCGATCCTCAATGTCACGAACCTCTATCCCCGCGATCTCCCGATCACCGAATCTCTGAAATTTTAAAACGGTTTTTTCCCCACCTTAGCCCCTCCTGGCTAGGCTCTTCTCTGCATGACCACTTCACATAAGACGGCAGCCTTCTCTCCTTTCGGGGTTTCGGACATCGCAATGCCTAAATGCATAAACCTCTTGTCCACGGGATTCCCGATATCTCGATCCCCGTAATGTCGATGGACAACTTTTCCTTTCAGGAAATCTCTCGAATGCTCTGATCTCCTCCATACGTCCTCCTATGATGGACGGTCCTGATCACTCCTTGCGATTTCGCGACTTCTGATGCTCTGGAAGTCTCGCCCTCAGGATTCGCAAAATGCTGAACCCCGATCCTCTGATTTGACTTTTCTATCGGGACTTTCCCCGAAAATTTGGATCTTCGCCACGCATCCCGACTGATGGATAGCCCTGATCCAATCTCGCAGTTTCAGATTTTTCGATACCCCGATGACAAAAATTATCTGTCAACTCAAAACCCCGGTAGCCGATATACCGATGGGTCGCTCGATCCCCGCCACATGTCTCCACAAACGGACGGCTCAGATTCACTCTCGCTATTTCGAGACTTGAAATGTCCCGACTTTATCGACCTCGAGAACTCCGATATCCCGAACTTCGATATCCCGATAAGTCAATCCTTTCGGGACTTCCACCCTCTTGTTCACGAAGCTAAACCTCGTGAAGCTCCCAACCGATCTGACGACTGTCGGGTATTTCTCTCTAGATGTGATGGTTCAGATCCATCCTTCTTGTGCACTGCTCCTGATCTTCTTTCCTAGACGTGAAATCTTCAACGATCTAGATCTCTTTTCTCCAGCTGATCCAACGGCTGTTGCGCTCTCCCTCCTGAGCTTTCACACTGTCTTTCGAGACTTGGAAGAATTTCAATTTTCCAAAGGCTTCAACCTTGGCCTCTTTCTTCTCTGCGAACTCCTCACACTTTGAGCTTCACCGCGCGTATAAAAACGTTGACCCTCCTGAGATTCTCCTTTCCTTCTTACCCTTGAAGGATTCTTCAACTCCTGCGCATCTGCAAAGTATTTACATGCACACAAAGGTGTTATCCTCCTGATCTTTCCTGTAGCTTCGACCTCCTAGGAAACTCGGTTCTTCTTCCCTTTATCCCTCAGATGGAAAATTCAGATGCCCTCCTGGCTATCTTTCACTCAAGAAACCTCTTGCTAAGCCTATCAGGGTGTTCAGCAACCTTGTGAAGATCCCTCAGTGGATTCTTCCTTCGAAATACAGAACTCGAAGAGTTCTCTTCCCTCTGTGCCTACCTGCACAATGTCTCAATTCCCACCTGGAAAAGTGTCTTCTCATAGAACTTCCTACAGTCCTGTCTTCTGTGCACCTATGCACTTGCTCAATGCCCACCTGGCAGAGCTCTTAGAATCCTCAATGATTCTGGTTCTCCTTGAACTCACAACAAATTTCTTCTCAATGCTTTGTGCCTGTGCTCAATGCCCTCCTGGCAGAGTGTCAAGAATCCTCAATGATTCTGACTTCTTGAGAACTCACAGCAAAGTTCTTTTCAATGCACCTCTGTGCATATGCTCAATGCCCACTTGGTAGAGCTTCACAGAAATCCTCAGAGATTCTGTCTGCAACTGTGTTCTTCCCTCACAGCCTTGCCTCCAAGGTATTCAGCAACCTTGAGGTCTTCCCTGAGTTGTTGATTCCAGTTCTTGTGCCGCAACACGTCTTTGTCTAAACCCGCGGTATTCAGAAGTGCTTCAGCGCACTGGTATTCAGAGACCGCATTACTCTATCACACCTTCCTGGCATGAAACCTCAAATACCTTCACCTAAAATCAGACACCCTACTGCAAATGCAAACCTATAGCATACATCTACAACATATAGAGAACACTCACAGACATCCACATAACACAGAAATACATGCAGGGAAAACTGCTTCAGTTTATATTAAATGGAAAATGCCTGTTTTTACAAGGTGTTCCTGAGCACGGCCTGTAACAAGGTCTCGGCTCCTTCTCTTCTGCTCTCTACTCTCAGACCATCACACAACTTCCACACACACACTCTCCACTAAAGAGATACAATCGATCTTTTTACATGAGGAGGCTCTTCGAGCTCTTCCCTCCAATCTACCTACCCTATTCAATTACATTGAATGGGTTGTCTAGTCTACTATCCGGATCTATATCTCAGCCTTACAAACATTAAAGGCCTATCTATTCTACACCTACAAAAAGGCACGGCTCTATGGCTCAACAGCCTAAATTACATTCAATTCTAAAATCAAAATGAGGACTACGCCTCTCTTCAACTTTGAATGCGTGCGCTTGACGTGGCTGGCTGGTTGGCTGGCTGACGTGGAGAGATGCTCTTGCATCATAACCTTATATTGGAATTTTCACGCAAAAGCCTCCCTGATATGCATAAAGGCTAAAAATTGCCTTGTAAAACCAAAGGGCCAAATTGCTAAAGTCAGCTATATGAAACTTAACACTCAAAGTTGACTAAGCCTCCATAATTTAATATTTAAGTTGTAAATTGATGATTACAATAGTGTTTACATGTTTGTACAATTAGGAGTGCATTTACACTCCAAAAGGGATGATTTATATGCACAAAGATGCATGACCTTTTGATGAATCAGAGGATGGTGGGTTATGAGAGAAATCAAGGTAAATGACTTCTAACCAACCAATGATACATAGAAAATGGCATAAAAATTTAAAACACATAATTAAGTCATATAAAAAAATACTTTAAAGAGAATATATCATATAAAATATATATTTTCTTTACCTCTGAGTTGTTTGATTCAAGTTGGAGAGTGTAATTTATATTTTTTCATCTTGCATATATACTTTTGTTTGTGCATTTAGAGAAATAAAACCCTTTGTTTTGCAAAAATACCAAAAAATGTATTATAGAATGAAGACAACAATATTACAATTTACATGGTTGTATAAAATTTGTACATATGTCTATACCTTTGTTTGTGTATTCGGAAACTTAAAACCCTTTGCTTTGCAAAAAGATAAAATTTTGTCTTGTAGGAAAATGAGTGCAAATTTTCTGTTGCTGTAAACTTTGTCAATTTTTCCTAGGTGCAAAATGTGTGCCAAGCTACACTAAAATCCACTCCTATGTCTGAAAACTCATTCAATTTGACTGCTTCAAATTGTAAATTACTTTTTAATTCATTTAATATAATCCTATATACTTGTTTTTGCATTTCCAAACGTAAAACACTCTAATGTGCAAAAATAGGCAAGAGATGCCTAGTAAAACTCTAGAAATGCACAACCCATTTGTAAAATGTAAGCCAAGGTTGTATTATACCTTATATTTGAGTTGTGAAAGTTGTTGAGGGTGTGGTTTATCATATTGTCCATGTTCATGTTGTTAAATTTTCAATTGCGAGTTTAAAAATGGTTGTTGTGCAAAAGAGACAAAATTTGTCATGTAATTTGGAAGGTCGAAACTATACTAAGTGACCAAATTAAAATGCACGCCCAAGCTTACCTGTAGCTCCAAAAATTGGTTTATAAGTTGTAATGTGGAGTAATACATATTGTAAATTTACCTATGTCATTTAAAATTAAAATGAAGAACTTTTATGCACCTAGATTTGGGATTTCATGTAAATTTGAAGGCAAAACTACCTCATAGTAAAATGCATGCCCTAGTTTCAATTTTGACCCAAATTGAGTGGTTCAACTTTTTGAAGGTGTAATTTGTGATTTCACACCTATATATAACCTTATATTGGAATTTTCAAACAAAAACCTACCTGATGTGCATAAAGGATAACAATAGTTTTCTCTTTTTCTTTAAAGAACAATTGTTTATTTTTATCACAAATTCTTCTTTCTCAACAAATATTAAAATTTCCTACAAAAACTAAGCATAGCATAAATATATATGAGTGGAAATATTAAATTCTACATTGGCTTAAGTACATTGAAACAAAAAAATTATAAACAAAATCCCTTGCTAACATATCTTTCAGATGAATGTTTCTTGCAAATATCCTTTAGATAAATAGAACACACATTGTCAAATAAAAGATAAATCATTAAAGGAACATCATAAGTCATTTATATTAAAAAATAGATATACAAAGTATTAGGATAAAATCCTAGAATTATCAAAATTACAAAATATCTCTTAATCGTGTCCTACACACGGTATTTGATATGACTAACATATAATATGAGTCTATTTAGGAATCACACATTTCCTCATCATCGCTAATGCACACAATATGCCTAGATGCAGATGAACTAACATTGTCAACTCCATTATTTTGCTCAAATTGGCATCTAGGATACTTTATAACATGAATTTCATGTTTAATATTAATTAGATCATTCATAACTATGTTCAATTTGTTCTCAACAATAAGCTGAAAATCCAGCGTGGGTTGTTCATTCCTTGCATGAGATTTAGAAAATTTCTCACTTGCTTCAAGAGCACTCTTAATTGAACGAGTAAGAACTTCAGAAAATGTATCTAGGAAGCTTTTTGAATTAACAGATGTAATGAGGTGGTTGGATTCCCTTTGACTCAACAATAGGAATAATACCCAAATATGAGGCCCAATTATACTCCTCTCTATTTGGGGTTGTGTGATTCTCTAGATTTATGATTCGACAATTTTTTGATGGACTTTAAGATCTTATAAATTTCATTCTCATAACTTATTCCATTTTGGGGGGATGCATTTTCTAAGTATATTTCAGAATAACTAGGTACATATAGATGGATTAAAGAATTAATTCCATAAACCCCAAAATGAATGAAAGAGGGATAAAACAATCCCTCTCGAAGATAACTTCTCAAAGAACTGAGATAAAAAATAACCAATCGATTGTTATATATAGATTTACTTGAGATAAGTATTTGAAACATTCATATACTGAACTATACATGCATGCTAATATTATAGTCAAAGTCTATCAACTATATAAAAATAATTCTATATTCAATGATCATGAGTGCTAGACCAAAATATCATTAACATGCATATTAAACACAAGGTAAAAATTCAATGTAAAATAGCATTTATCGTAAGATAACTTGATTAATGAAATAAATTATTAGACATTAACAAAATGCTCCAAAGAAAAATAGTCCACAACGCAACGCATATCACCAATCAGTTTCAAATCTCACTTCAGGCTCCATCGAAGCTTCAATATTAAGTGTAGAAACAGTTCCACAATAAAATAACATCAAATTTCATCAAATTCCAAAAGGTCCTTTCTATCGAGAGAAATGTTTTACTTATACAAATCCAAACTAAAGAAAATTTCCACATCTGTTGCTCAAAAATAGATAATCACAAGTTTGATTCATGATGACTCGAGCAATCTCGGGGTCCCTTGCCTTGCATGCTCCTCTATGTAATCGGACCAATCTCTGAAGAGTGAAGTGCAACTCTCAACGAATAGGAACTTGTGCTAATCCATCGGCATATCCAAATCATGCTTCGTGTCGTGGAATAGAAAGGTGTATGTTTTCATACTGTTGGTTATTTGCTCCATTTGGTCCACAACCTTATCATGGATGATATCATGTTTTTTCACATGTCCCTTCTCCATCGCGGTGATCTAGTCGACCTGTTTCTTGTACCCATCGACTAACCAACGCAAATTAGCTTCCACCTTATCAATCCATAGACACTCCATGGGGGGTCAAAAATTAGGTAATTAAAGGTATGTCATTGATTGGTTTAACTTACCCTAAATATGATTATAGTGGTCCCACTCTTCATCTACTTTTTCCACCGGTTCATCAATAATTTTGGCCCAATGCTTGGCTATTGAGTGTATTTGATCCATCCATTCATCTAACAACATCTCTAGATGATGATCCTCTAATCCCATTTCCCTCTGTATTTCCCGAATAAACTCTACTTTTTCTAGAATACCAGCTCCTTTCTGAACCCATCTATGTATATATTTATAGGTAATCTTGAACAAAAAATATTCTTCCTAGAGAGCTACCACCTTCTCTATCAAATCTTCTTGAACCTTCATATGGTTGTCATGTATCTCCAGTAATTCTTCCTTAAATTTAGTTTCACCTCCATCTTCTTGGTGGTATTGAACCTGGTGCTTGAGAGAAGCAATTTTAGTTATGGCCTGCTCCAACTCCTTCTCTTCTATCACTACCTTGTCATAGGAAATATGAGATATGGTCAAACATGTTGAGTATAGTAGGTGTGTTTTGTCCTTCTTAGTATCTATGATAACTTCTTTATTGGTGCTTACTATGCCATTGTCTAATGTGACCTTTCTTTTCCTATGAGTTCTTCTTACTATATACTTAAGCTTCTTATCATAGGAAAAGAGCTCTAAACCAACCACCTTGTCCACTGGTTGGGGAATAGGTTGATCACCCCAGAACAATATGTTTCTCAGGATCCTTGGAGTGTAAAAGTGCTATGATATCGGGTCATGGGTAAGTTCTTTGGTCGGTGATTCCTCCCATGCCTTCTTATCCATATGGATAGACCTTTCCTTGGTGATGGCCCTCCCTTGATCTTTGTCATGAGTCTCCTTCTCATCCTTTTCTCCCAAAACTACTGATTCATTTCCTCATGCTTATTGGTTTCCTCATCATATCAAGGTGATTGCTCGGGGATGATGTTAGTATCATGTTTAATATTTTCATCATGCTCTATGTCCTTTTCCTCTGCATCATTTCCATCATCCTAATCACTATGCAGCTCCCCATTTGTCGCTCTACCATTACTTTGCTTGTTCAATTATTTTCCATCCTGATTATCTTCATCATTTTTAACATCTGTGTTCTCCATTTTACCTCTAGGTGAAGACATCTCTTGGCCTTGTCCACCAAGTGGATCCTTGTTTGATTCATCATTGCTTGATGAAATGTCAGTGTTTCCTTGATGAGGGGGGCCATCCTATTTTGGGGAAGAATCGTCTTTATTTTCACTCTCTTTCTTCCCTACTTTTGTCTCTTGCTCTTTTGTCTTGATTTTGTAGGGATTTCTATGTTTGGGGATTTTCATTGATTATGAGAATAACAAAGTATCCCCCTTTATCTCCCTCCCATGTTAAAACAATGATTTCACCCGAATCTTTCATAGTGACCGGTGTCCCTTGTTCCTCACCATTATTTCGTTCTCCTTTTTCCATATCTCTCTATAACTGATCCAATTCTTCCCTTTTGTGTCGTTTTGTTGCCTCATCCTGGATCTTGTTCAAATCAACGGCCCACCCTTTCTCTTTCTTTTGCTTCTCCTCAACTTCTTGTTGTCGGGCCTGTTCCTCTTGGCCTCTCTTTATTTTCTTGATAAACTCATGTTCTCTTTGCTTTATTTCAGCCTCCCTCCTATGTTCATATAGTGATTTATGCGTTGTTTCCACTCCTTCTCTCTTCCTCTGTTCAGATTGGATCCTCCTTTCTTCAATTTTTTTTCTTTTTGGACCCTTCCTTGTTATGTGAGTATGGTTTTCCATTATTTTGTTGTCATGGAACCTCCTTCTCATCCTATCTTTTTTGTACCAGGTGATGTGCTATAGGATTCCCTAGAATTTACTATCTTGATCTTTTCCTCCACAGGTAAAGAGGCAAATATAGTTATATTTGTATTTTCCCTTCTCTTCTGCACTTCTTTCCAGTCTTGGGCATCTTTAGTGAACAACTCCTCTTCCAAATTTTCATGGGCATATGGCCAAGTCAAAGCCACATATCCTATATGATTTCATACCAATCCTTTGGGGCCATGCTTCATGTACCTTCCTGTCATGAATCTATATTCCAAGTGTATATGACCTTCCTACTTTTCATGTTTAGCGTCTTTCACTTCATAATGCCCTATCTAGAAATTGTAGGGAATGAACAGTCTCTTATTCTCTTACAAGAGTAGCATTAATACCTTGCATGATCGTCTAATAGACGATTTCTCCAACAACCAATAGTCCAGACACATACATAGTTAGCCAATGTGGTGGGATCATGGCTCCAGAGACTCTTAAGTATGTATACCTCTCCTCAAAGTACCAGTTTCCTATACAAGTTATAATGTTCTTAGGTTTCTTTGATAACCTAGGGCACTCCTTCCCAAATACAAGGAAGTATATTCTGAGGATGAAAAATTCACGGATTTGGGAATAAAACGTTTTATATTTGTTTTCCCTCAGCATATCGAAGTACACATGGGCCAGTGGTTCAGATGTTTGTAGGTTTAATGATAGTCCAGGCAACATGTTCTATGCACACAGTACATCCAAAGTAAAATAAACCATATGAAACTCGGGAGGGCTACCTAGTTTTGGAGATTGTGATTGAATGATATTCAAACTGAGTTGCTTGGAGATAACCCCTATCAAATTAAGCTTCTTTCCCCACATCGTTACATGATATGCTAAGGGTATCCATGCTTCAGAGAATTAGGAGCGGTATTTTTCGTCGTATAACCTGCATAATAAGATCATCACATACATGTATGGCTCCCTCAAGTTTGAGATGGTGTATCTTCCACTATATATTTTAGCAAATTTTTTTCCTCCTTCCACCATCTTTTCAGTATCTTGCTGGTATAATATTGGTATACATTTGTAATGAAAATCGAGCAGTGGGGAAGTGTATCGTGGACTGTAAGACTCTTCCTAGAAGCTGGTTGCAAATATTCAAGTTTCTCTCTATACTTTTGGATGACCAAAAGTGATTTTTGTGGTGAGAAATGATCTAGGAGGATCTCCACACAAGGTTTCATTACTTTTCACACCATGGAGAAGATCATTAAAATGTTAATTGATGATAGGTGACAAAGTTTAAAAGATTAATGTTTCATTTAAATTGTAAAAATGATTAATACTTTAAATGAGTGTGAGAAACTCATGTATTATTCATTCAAATTGGAAAAATCATTAATACTTGAAGTGAGTGGAAATTACTCGTGTATTTTTAATTTAATTTGTAAAACAGGAGATTAGTTGTGTGAGAATCCACCTCACAAATTAGTTTTCTAGTTTTAAGGGGAAATTAGTTTTGTGTGAGAATCCACCTCACAACTAGTTTTTATATTCTCGAGAAGAGAATGAGCATATCATAGGTTGGCTTGGGATTCTTCCTCATTTTATCACAAGTGGTTTCCTAGTCTCAAGGGGAAGTTAAGGGTCTATTAGGTTGGTTGATATGCTTTCTCATTTTTTTCCTTGAGTTGTTATTTAGATTCTAAATTTGTAGATCTTGTCTCCTTGAATTATGGAGAGAGGGGAACTATATAAATTCCTTATGTAATCATTAGAGAGGATTCTCCCTTTAGTCCCCTTGGAGAGAAAGAGCTTTGAAGTGTGAGGAATGTAGTCCTTATGGTGTTTGAAGAAATGTCACTTATGTGAGAGACTTAAGTTATCTTTGTATAAGAGAAGGTTTCTCTAGGTTTCATCCCTATATGGAGCATGTGCCACATTTTGTGAGAAGGTTTCATATCTTGTTAAATGAAGGATAATAAAGTGATTTGTATTCCAAGCATATCCAGAGATGTAACCAGAAAATTTTAGTGAACTCCATTAACACATGGGTCCCAAATTATATGTGTGAGTTTTGATTGTATTCTCACTTGATTAAGTAGAGATTTAATTACACATATGCACACAATTATGACCATTGTTCATGTTCATATGCAATGATTAAAAATTATTTTCTCATGTTCACATGCGATTAAGCTTCAGTAAAACATCCTAGTCGTAGATTTTTGTAGAGAAAGTTATCACGAAAAATATCGGATCACTAAATCTCGAAGTAATGAGGTAATATTTGGGAATTAATGGTGTTAAATGCAGGGCAGTGCCTTCACTTGTCTACAATGGTTGAGTTGATGCACAGAAAGTGACTGTCGATGGTTATGTGACGTTGTTCAGTATGGCGCGTAGTGATTTGATCGAGGTCGGGTGATATGAAGTTTTAATGCTTAACCAATAAAAATGTTGTTCCCACTATAGGTGATGTCACATGTGTATGTGAAGAATGACGTGGCATGTCATCATGGAATTAAGGATGAACATGTTGACCTCTTGTTCGAGAATGATTTCAATAATGCATTGAGGGACCTACTCTGATTTTCGGGAATCGAGAGTATGAAATTTAAAATTGATGGCAGAGATTAAATGATTCATGTTGATCAAATGATTGAGATCGTGTCATAGGAACTTTGTCGAGTGCCAGGTGATAGCAATGGTGATATGGCTAGAGTTACCACGTGGCACTATCTCATTTTCTTGGTGGATGGTTTGACGTGTTAATGGCCCCAGTCGTGCGTGAAAACAAATTAGTGAAATCAACGACTACAAGTTGTTGGTTCCTAGGATCAGATAGTCCATAGTTATATCCATTTCATCGTTCGGCGATGGAAAAAATGTGTTTTGTACTACTCAATTAATGTTGTTAATCATCCGATGGTTGACGGGCTTGTCAGCGTCAAGTGAACTCTGACATTTCCTAATGATAAATAATAAAAAGGATAAAACCCTCCAATGATCGATGGCGTTGTAATCGGGGTGTGATGTGGAAGCCCAGTTTTATAGTACAGAAGATGACATGGAGGTGCCAACTAGCTAACGATGTGATGAGAGTGGCTTCCTTCATTATAATGTGGACCATAAGGCTGATGACATGGAAACCATATGATTTCCATGTGGCATTTAACTCACTATCTTGAGACCTTGTGGAAGATTTCTTATTTTGTGTCGATGAATGGCCAGGATCTAAAATAATGGATGTTAAGAGACCTTGAATTTGTTTCCTTATGTGTGATTAGCGAACTTTTCAAAGCTTCAAACTTCACCGACCATTGCATCGAGAAACATGAGATGGGCTTGCTAGCATGTTGATTGTTATGAGAAAGGCCCAACAGCCGAGGGAATCTTCGATCATTGAGAAAAATGATACACTTTTCAACTTAATGAAAACTCCCTTTATTTGACCGACCTGATGCTCCTATCGACCCAAATCGACCGACGAGCATTTTCTTTGAAAAAAATTTCACTGAGACTTGGATCATTTAACCGACATTCCTTGAAAATGTCTATGTTTACTTGAAATTAGGAAGGTTGGACTTCTTAGTTCAACCAATTGAAAGTAATCGGGTTTATAAAACAAAAATGATATCAAAGAAAACAAAAATTTGCAAAACCAGCAAATGTAACGAAATTTCAAACAAGAAATTAAAAGTGGTACCCCAAAATTTGTAGAAATTTTGAGGGTGTGTTAAGTGCTCAATAAGATGTTGCAGCAACAAAAACTATAGAATTTTTAATCCTAGAAGGAGCTACAAAAGTATTCCCAATCTTTGAATTATTCTCGCTTCTTTAGTAATCTGAGCCTTTCGTCACCATTAGCTGGGTGTAATCGTTAGGATTCATAGCCATATGATTATCTTTTATATACAAATGATCAATGTAATGACCATTAAATAGAATATTCACCTGATAAAATCTATAATTTTAATCATTCATTAGATTTCCAAAGTACAAGTAGATACTCTCCATATCTAATCAAATAAATTATCACACAATTCGCTCGAATTGACGATTGTATCAATCAAATTATGATTATTATCATTAAACCTGGATGGTGATTCTTTAGTAATTAGTTAATTATTGTATTGACAGTGATTGTACTTTGAGAAACATTACGATTTGTAATATTCATTAATAAGTTTGATTTTGTGATTGTGTCTAAAGTTCTATATTGTCATTTTTACCACTTTGAAATTCCTCCAAAGAAAATGTAGCTTATATATATATATATATATATATCCCATCAAAAGTAAGCTTATTATTATTTTCTGTTGAAATTTTAACTTATCTATATGGTTGTTAAATTTTAACATTTTAATAAATTTTCATCATGGAAGGGTGGAGTGAATATATACCCTTCAACTTGAAATTAAGAGTAACCCTTAAAATTTGATCACTATTGACATAGATTTGTAGTTTTTTTTAACAATGGACTTGGAATTTTTGAGAATTAATTAAAACTTTGCATCCTTGGTAAAATTTTGTAATGATTTGTAAAATGTCATGTATATTCCACTAGAATAGTTCATCACAATAGATCTGATATATATATATATATATATATATGGTTGTTAAATTTTAACATTTTAAGTAATTGGAAAAGAAATATTGTATTTAGCATATTATTTTTGAAAGGTGTATCTAGTTTACTCTTGTCAATTGAAGTACATATACCCTTTTAAATTTTCATCATGGAAGGGCGGAGTGAATATATACCCTTCAACTTGAAATTAAGAGTAACCCTTAAAATTTGATCACTATTGACATAGATTTGTAGTTTTTTTTAACAATGGACTTGGAATTTTTGAGAATTAATTAAAACTTTGCATTCTTGGTAAAATTTTGTAATGATTTGTAAAATGTCATGGATATTCCACTAGAACAGTTCATCACAATAGATCTGATAAATAACTGAAATCTTTATTATTAAGGTTATTTTTCCTTTAGATTTCCAAAATATTTAGTTACTGATTTTTTTTGCTTATGCATGAAATAGATAAAATGTGGAAAATAGAAAATAGTAAAACACAATCACAACATCCACAAATAAACACAAGATATGAGTTAGGAAACCCAATACGAGAGAAAACTTGGCTAGAAGGTGAGGTTGCTTTGCTCTCTTTTCTCTAGTATAGAAATGATGCAAGACAAAGAAAGAGGCACACTTTATGGAGTTTCCTTTGACCTGTGGCCTATATGGCTACTGCATAATCTCTCCTCCAATGTTATGCTCATAAAATCCCACTCTCAAATGTTTTTCTCATTTATGGAACAACAAATGACGTAAAATAATGGAACACCTTCTCCTCCTAGTGGTTCGGTATTTAACATAGCCCGATAGCCATCTATGGGTAGGTTTTTTACTTCCTCAACCCTCAATTGTGATAGGATTTTGGACCTTCTAGAATATTCTTCCAATTACATATAAGGCAAGCCCCATATGCATGAGTGACGAGGGATAACATGGCATCCTCTCATATCATGGTGGTCAACACAGTAGGTCAACTTGTGGGAGGCATAACCTTTGCAATCGAACTTCGATTGACACACGGTCTACATCGTTGGAAAGGTATCAGAGAGTAGAATATTGTTAAGGGGGTGTGCACAAGTTATCAACACTAAAACCCAAAAAATAATCATTTAATGCATAAAAATGGATCTGGAAGGTTTTGAACCCCTATTTTCCAAATTGG
>ML835658.1:0-38167 GCA_009831015.1 Picea engelmannii | reverse complement strand
CCAATCCTTGATCAGATTAGACAAGTTTCTGTCGTATTGCTCGCATTCCTTCTGCTTAAAAATTTCCAGAAACTCGACATTGTGTGAGAAGTTTGGTGTGGGTGAAAATTGGTACATCGCCTGCAAATGTTCTGGTCTAAAGGTCCCAATGGTCACCTTCTGCTCACTGATAATAGTTCTGGTCCGGATATCCACGTGATCTAGTTCCCATCAGATCATATCATAGTAGGGAAGGAGTCGTGGCCTAGCCACTACCTTATGCATCTCTGCTTGAACAACGATATTGTATTTGGTGGCCAAGTTGTCCCTCTCATTATCACTAGAATCATCTGAACAGTTTACCAATTCGGACTGCAGAACCTCGGAGACGTATGACTAGGTTATGACAGAATCAATACTTTGGGGTGAAGTATCATAAACATTATCTGAGCCTTGCCTTAAACTCTCAACAATCACCTTGGACGCTTTTCATGGGGACATGATAGAGGATTTTGACTTAGCTCTCCTGCAGTAAAAATGTGTATACATACAGAAATTAGCCTGGTGAGAAAAGCTTCTTGTGCAAGATAAAAATGAGCTTTGAAACACTGAGAGAAAGAGATCTATATCTTGAACATTTAAAACCTCGACGTCCTTATGAACAGAACGGTCAAATCATTTTTAGAGAAATATTTAGCAATAAAAACCATATCATTACCTGTCACTTCACCTTATTTCCAATTAATGCCATAAATTTTGACGGGTCGTGACACAATTTGGCGCAAGAACATTTAAATTTACCTCGTAGATGGTGCGTATTAATATTTGAATTAACGCATTGATTGATCTAGCTTAAATTCTTTAATTAGGTTTACTTTAAACTTTAATCACCCTTTCGGTGTTCGCTGTATCAGGAGATTTCATTCATATCCTTCGAGCCCCCAAAACCCAAGATCGCGATGACGTGATCTAGTTAAGAAAAAGCGTAATCCGGATTAAGTGTTTAATTAATCAGTGTTTGACTGATATCGTGACTTTGCGACTTAGGGATACGAAGGTAAAGTTTCTTGGAAGAGTGAATGCCGAGTCGCGAAACCCTAACATTGTTTAACTACAGTTTAAACGACTTACCCCTGACACTAACCCGAGTGACTTGTAACTCTATCTCACAACTTCGCCTATCAGGGTTATGACGGTAAAATTTTTAGGGAGAGCGATGGCCGAGACGCAAAATCCTGACAGCACTTAAATTAGGTTTACGGAACTTTAATCTCGACGCTAACCTAGGTAAGCTTTCAAGGTTGTTTCGCGACTTCACGCATCAGGGCTTGGAAACCGTGTGACTTGTAACTATCGAAGCGCGATATCCCGAGGTATATAAAAGTGAAAAATCTCACTCAATGGTTAAATGACAATAGCTTAGGAGTATAATGGCCATTGCCACTTCGCATATCAGGACTACTGATATTTTCAGTGGGTAAAGGTCACGAAGTAAAAGACAACTTAAAGGCCAACCTTTGATTTTAAGAATTACATTTAAACTAGTTAAAAAAGGCGGCTCCAACAATGAATGTGGAGAATCTTAAAATATATGAGCCTTCCATGTTGGATCAGGAGGAGGAAAAGGTCCTACCTTCCGTAGAGGAATTAACATCAGATGCTCAGGAAGAGTTGGAAAATGACATAGTTTTGCAGAAGTGATCTAGAACTATCAGACAATGGCAACATAAAATTTGGAAGATTGGGTTGAAAGGACAACTTCCAGGCAAAACAAAGTGATACTCTAGAGATAAGGTAGAGTAAAAGTTTCCTCACCTCATTTAGTAAATATTTTGGGGACAAAAATCCTCCCTAAATGGGGAGTTATGATCTGGATTGGATCATTATATTATTTTTCATCTATTTCGATCCTTTCAGAGTGGAAAATATTGGAGGATTCAACTTGTAGGGCCATTTTAGTGGTAGGTACCAATTTGGAAAATAGGGGTTCAAAACCTTCCAGATCCATTTTTATGCATTAAATGATTATTTTTTGGGTTTTAGTGTTGATAACTTGTGCACACCCCCTTAACAATATTCTACTCTCTGATACCTTTCCAACGATGTAGACCATGTGTCAATCGAAGTTCGATTGCAAAGGTTATGCCTCCCACAAGTTGACCTACCATGTTGACCACCATGATATGAGAGGATGCCATGTTATCCCTCGTCACTCATGCATATGGGGCTTGCCTTATATGTAATTGGAAGAATATTCTAGAAGGTCCAAAATCCTATCACAATTAACTGAGTAGTACAAAACACATTTTTTCCATTGCCGAACGATGAAATGGATATAACTATGGACTATCTGATCCTAGGAACCAACAACTTGTAGTCGTTGATTTCACTAATTTGTTTTCACGCACGACTGGGGCCATTAACACGTCAAACCATCCACCAAGAAAATGGGATAGTGCCACGTGGTAACTCTAGCCATATCACCATTGCTATCACCTGGCACTCGACAAAGTTCCTATGACACGATCTCAATCATTCAATCAACATGAATCATTAAATCTCTGCCATCAATTTTAAATTTCATACTCTCGATTCCCGAAAATCAGAGTAGGTCCCTCAACGCATTAATGAAATCATTCTCGAACAAGAGGTCAACATGTTCATCCTTAATTCCATGATGACATGCCACGTCATTCTTCACATACACATGTGACATCACCTATAGTGGGAGCAACGTCTTTATTGGTTAAGCATTAAAACTTCATATCACCCGACCTCGATCAAATCACTACGCGCCATACTGAACAACGTCACACAACCACCGACAGTCACTTTCTGTGAATCAACTCAACCATTGTAGACAAGTGAAGGCACTGCCCTGCATTTAACACCATTAATTCCCAAATATTACCTCATTACTTCGAGATTTAGTGATCCGAGATTTTTCGTGATAACTTTCTCTACAAAAATCTACGACTAGGATGTTTTACTGAAGCTTAATCGCATGTGAACATGAGAAAATAATTTTTAATCATTGCATATGAACATGAACAATGGTCATAATTGTGTGCATATGTGTAATTAAATCTCTACTTAATCAAGTGAGAATACAATCAAAACTCACACATATAATTTGGGACCCATGTGTTAATGGAGTTCACTAAAATTTTCTGGTTACATCTCTGGATATGCTTGGAATACAAATCACTTTATTATCCTTCATTTAACAAGATATGAAACCTTCTCACAAAATGTGGCACATGCTCCATATAGGGATGAAACCTAGAGAAACCTTCTCTTATACAAAGATAACTTAAGTCTCTCACATAAGTGACATTTCTTCAAACACCATAAGGACTACATTCCTCACACTTCAAAGCTCTTTCTCTCCAAGGGGACTAAAGGGAGAATCCTCTCTAATGATTACATAAGGAATTTATATAGTTCCCCTCTCTCCATAATTCAAGGAGACAAGATCTACAAATTTAGAATCTAAATAACAACTCAAGGAAAAAAATGAGAAAGCATATCAACCAACCTAATAGACCCTTAACTTCCCCTTGAGACTAGGAAACCACTTGTGATAAAATGAGGAAGAATCCCAAGCCAACCTATGATATGCTCATTCTCTTCTCGAGAATATAAAAACTAGTTGTGAGGTGGATTCTCACACAAAACTAATTTCCCCTTAAAACTAGAAAACTAATTTGTGAGGTGGATTCTCACACAACTAATCTCCTGTTTTACAAATTAAATTAAAAATACACGAGTAATTTCCACTCACTTCAAGTATTAATGATTTTTCCAATTTGAATGAATAATACATGAGTTTCTCACACTCATTTAAAGTATTAATCATTTTTACAATTTAAATGAAACATTAATCTTTTAAACTTTGTCACCTATCATCAATTAACATTTTAATGATCTTCTCCATGGTGTGAAAAGTAATGAAACCTTGTGTGGAGATCCTCCTAGATCATTTCTCACCACAAAAATCACTTTTGGTCATCCAAAAGTATAGAGAGAAACTTGAATATTTGCAACCAGCTTCTAGGAAGAGTCTTACAGTCCACGATACACTTCCCCACTGCTCGATTTTCATTACAAATGTATACCAATATTATACCAGCAAGATACTGAAAAGATGGTGGAAGGAGGAAAAAAATTTGCTAAAATATATAGTGGAAGATACACCATCTCAAACTTGAGGGAGCCATACATGTATGTGATGATCTTATTATGCAGGTTATACGACGAAAAATACCGCTCCTAATTCTCTGAAGCATGGATACCCTTAGCATATCATGTAACGATGTGGGGAAAGAAGCTTAATTTGATAGGGGTTATCTCCAAGCAACTCAGTTTGAATATCATTCAATCACAATCTCCAAAACTAGGTAGCCCTCCCGAGTTTCATATGGTTTATTTTACTTTGGATGTACTGTGTGCATAGAACATGTTGCCTGGACTATCATTAAACCTACAAACATCTGAACCACTGGCCCATGTGTACTTCGATATGCTGAGGGAAAACAAATATAAAACGTTTTATTCCCAAATCCGTGAATTTTTCATCCTCAGAATATACTTCCTTGTATTTGGGAAGGAGTGCCCTAGGTTATCAAAGAAACCTAAGAACATTATAACTTGTATAGGAAACTGGTACTTTGAGGAGAGGTATACATACTTAAGAGTCTCTGGAGCCATGATCCCACCACATTGGCTAACTATGTATGTGTCTGGACTATTGGTTGTTGGAGAAATCGTCTATTAGACGATCATGCAAGGTATTAATGCTACTCTTGTAAGAGAATAAGAGACTGTTCATTCCCTACAATTTCTAGATAGGGCATTATGAAGTGAAAGACGCTAAACATGAAAAGTAGGAAGGTCATATACACTTGGAATATAGATTCATGACAGGAAGGTACATGAAGCATGGCCCCAAAGGATTGGTATGAAATCATATAGGATATGTGGCTTTGACTTGGCCATATGCCCATGAAAATTTGGAAGAGGAGTTGTTCACTAAAGATGCCCAAGACTGGAAAGAAGTGCAGAAGAGAAGGGAAAATACAAATATAACTATATTTGCCTCTTTACCTGTGGAGGAAAAGATCAAGATAGTAAATTCTAGGGAATCCTATAGCACATCACCTGGTACAAAAAAGATAGGATGAGAAGGAGGTTCCATGACAACAAAATAATGGAAAACCATACTCACATAACAAGGAAGGGTCCAAAAAGAAAAAAAATTGAAGAAAGGAGGATCCAATCTGAACAGAGGAAGAGAGAAGGAGTGGAAACAACGCATAAATCACTATATGAACATAGGAGGGAGGCTGAAATAAAGCAAAGAGAACATGAGTTTATCAAGAAAATAAAGAGAGGCCAAGAGGAACAGGCCCGACAACAAGAAGTTGAGGAGAAGCAAAAGAAAGAGAAAGGGTGGGCCGTTGATTTGAACAAGATCCAGGATGAGGCAACAAAACGACACAAAAGGGAAGAATTGGATCAGTTATAGAGAGATATGGAAAAAGGAGAACGAAATAATGGTGAGGAACAAGGGACACCGGTCACTATGAAAGATTCGGGTGAAATCATTGTTTTAACATGGGAGGGAGATAAAGGGGGATACTTTGTTATTCTCATAATCAATGAAAATCCCCAAACATAGAAATCCCTACAAAATCAAGACAAAAGAGCAAGAGACAAAAGTAGGGAAGAAAGAGAGTGAAAATAAAGACGATTCTTCCCCAAAATAGGATGGCCCCCCTCATCAAGGAAACACTGACATTTCATCAAGCAATGATGAATCAAACAAGGATCCACTTGGTGGACAAGGCCAAGAGATGTCTTCACCTAGAGGTAAAATGGAGAACACAGATGTTAAAAATGATGAAGATAATCAGGATGGAAAATAATTGAACAAGCAAAGTAATGGTAGAGCGACAAATGGGGAGCTGCATAGTGATTAGGATGATGGAAATGATGCAGAGGAAAAGGACATAGAGCATGATGAAAATATTAAACATGATACTAACATCATCCCCGAGCAATCACCTTGATATGATGAGGAAACCAATAAGCATGAGGAAATGAATCAGTAGTTTTGGGAGAAAAGGATGAGAAGGAGACTCATGACAAAGATCAAGGGAGGGCCATCACCAAGGAAAGGTCTATCCATATGGATAAGAAGGCATGGGAGGAATCACCGACCAAAGAACTTACCCATGACCCGATATCATAGCACTTTTACACTCCAAGGATCCTGAGAAACATATTGTTCTGGGGTGATCAACCTATTCCCCAACCAGTGGACAAGGTGGTTGGTTTAGAGCTCTTTTCCTATGATAAGAAGCTTAAGTATATAGTAAGAAGAACTCATAGGAAAAGAAAGGTCACATTAGACAATGGCATAGTAAGCACCAATAAAGAAGTTATCATAGATACTAAGAAGGACAAAACACACCTACTATACTCAACATGTTTGACCATATCTCATATTTCCTATGACAAGGTAGTGATAGAAGAGAAGGAGTTGGAGCAGGCCATAACTAAAATTGCTTCTCTCAAGCACCAGGTTCAATACCACCAAGAAGATGGAGGTGAAACTAAATTTAAGGAAGAATTACTGGAGATACATGACAACCATATGAAGGTTCAAGAAGATTTGATAGAGAAGGTGGTAGCTCTCTAGGAAGAATATTTTTTGTTCAAGATTACCTATAAATATATACATAGATGGGTTCAGAAAGGAGCTGGTATTCTAGAAAAAGTAGAGTTTATTCGGGAAATACAGAGGGAAATGGGATTAGAGGATCATCATCTAGAGATGTTGTTAGATGAATGGATGGATCAAATACACTCAATAGCCAAGCATTGGGCCAAAATTATTGATGAACCGGTGGAAAAAGTAGATGAAGAGTGGGACCACTATAATCATATTTAGGGTAAGTTAAACCAATCAATGACATACCTTTAATTACCTAATTTTTGACCCCCCATGGAGTGTCTATGGATTGATAAGGTGGAAGCTAATTTGCGTTGGTTAGTCGATGGGTACAAGAAACAGGTCGACTAGATCACCGCGATGGAGAAGGGACATGTGAAAAAACATGATATCATCCATGATAAGGTTGTGGACCAAATGGAGCAAATAACCAACAGTATGAAAACATACACCTTTCTATTCCACGACACGAAGCATGATTTGGATATGCCGATGGATTAGCACAAGTTCCTATTCGTTGAGAGTTGCACTTCACTCTTCAGAGATTGGTCCGATTACATAGAGGAGCATGCAAGGCAAGGGACCCCGAGATTGCTCGAGTCATCATGAATCAAACTTGTGATTATCTATTTTTGAGCAACAGATGTGGAAATTTTCTTTAGTTTGGATTTGTATAAGTAAAACATTTCTCTCGATAGAAAGGACCTTTTGGAATTTGATGAAATTTGATGTTATTTTATTGTGGAACTGTTTCTACACTTAATATTGAAGCTTCGATGGAGCCTGAAGTGAGATTTGAAACTGATTGGTGATATGCGTTGCGTTGTGGACTATTTTTCTTTGGAGCATTTTGTTAATGTCTAATAATTTATTTCATTAATCAAGTTATCTTACGATAAATGCTATTTTACATTGAATTTTTACCTTGTGTTTAATATGCATGTTAATGATATTTTGGTCTAGCACTCATGATCATTGAATATAGAATTATTTTTATATAGTTGATAGACTTTGACTATAATATTAGCATGCATGTATAGTTCAGTATATGAATGTTTCAAATACTTATCTCAAGTAAATCTATATATAACAATCGATTGGTTATTTTTTATCTCAGTTCTTTGAGAAGTTATCTTCGAGAGGGATTGTTTTATCCCTCTTTCATTCATTTTGGGGTTTATGGAATTAATTCTTTAATCCATCTATATGTACCTAGTTATTCTGAAATATACTTAGAAAATGCATCCCCCCAAAATGGAATAAGTTATGAGAATGAAATTTATAAGATCTTAAAGTCCATCAAAAAATTGTCGAATCATAAATCTAGAGAATCACACAACCCCAAATAGAGAGGAGTATAATTGGGCCTCATATTTGGGTATTATTCCTATTGTTGAGTCAAAGGGAATCCAACCACCTCATTACATCTGTTAATTCAAAAAGCTTCCTAGATACATTTTCTGAAGTTCTTACTCGTTCAATTAAGAGTGCTCTTGAAGCAAGTGAGAAATTTTCTAAATCTCATGCAAGGAATGAACAACCCACGCTGGATTTTCAGCTTATTGTTGAGAACAAATTGAACATAGTTATGAATGATCTAATTAATATTAAACATGAAATTCATGTTATAAAGTATCCTAGATGCCAATTTGAGCAAAATAATGGAGTTGACAATGTTAGTTCATCTGCATCTAGGCATATTGTGTGCATTAGCGATGATGAGGAAATGTGTGATTCCTAAATAGACTCATATTATATGTTAGTCATATCAAATACCGTGTGTAGGACACGATTAAGAGATATTTTGTAATTTTGATAATTCTAGGATTTTATCCTAATACTTTGTATATCTATTTTTTAATATAAATGACTTATGATGTTCCTTTAATGATTTATCTTTTATTTGACAATGTGTGTTCTATTTATCTAAAGGATATTTGCAAGAAACATTCATCTGAAAGATATGTTAGCAAGGGATTTTGTTTATAATTTTTTTGTTTCAATGTACTTAAGCCAATGTAGAATTTAATATTTCCACTCATATATATTTATGCTATGCTTAGTTTTTGTAGGAAATTTTAATATTTGTTGAGAAAGAAGAATTTGTGATAAAAATAAACAATTGTTCTTTAAAGAAAAAGAGAAAACTATTGTTATCCTTTATGCACATCAGGTAGGTTTTTGTTTGAAAATTCCAATATAAGGTTATATATAGGTGTGAAATCACAAATTACACCTTCAAAAAGTTGAACCACTCAATTTGGGTCAAAATTGAAACTAGGGCATGCATTTTACTATGAGGTAGTTTTGCCTTCAAATTTACATGAAATCCCAAATCTAGGTGCATAAAAGTTCTTCATTTTAATTTTAAATGACATAGGTAAATTTACAATATGTATTACTCCACATTACAACTTATAAACCAATTTTTGGAGCTACAGGTAAGCTTGGGCGTGCATTTTAATTTGGTCACTTAGTATAGTTTCGACCTTCCAAATTACATGACAAATTTTGTCTCTTTTGCACAACAACCATTTTTAAACTCGCAATTGAAAATTTAACAACATGAACATGGACAATATGATAAACCACACCCTCAACAACTTTCACAACTCAAATATAAGGTATAATACAACCTTGGCTTACATTTTACAAATGGGTTGTGCATTTCTAGAGTTTTACTAGGCATCTCTTGCCTATTTTTGCACATTAGAGTGTTTTACGTTTGGAAATGCAAAAACAAGTATATAGGATTATATTAAATGAATTAAAAAGTAATTTACAATTTGAAGCAGTCAAATTGAATGAGTTTTCAGACATAGGAGTGGATTTTAGTGTAGCTTGGCACACATTTTGCACCTAGGAAAAATTGACAAAGTTTACAGCAACAGAAAATTTGCACTCATTTTCCTACAAGACAAAATTTTATCTTTTTGCAAAGCAAAGGGTTTTAAGTTTCCGAATACACAAACAAAGGTATAGACATATGTACAAATTTTATACAACCATGTAAATTGTAATATTGTTGTCTTCATTCTATAATACATTTTTTGGTATTTTTGCAAAACAAAGGGTTTTATTTCTCTAAATGCACAAACAAAAGTATATATGCAAGATGAAAAAATATAAATTACACTCTCCAACTTGAATCAAACAACTCAGAGGTAAAGAAAATATATATTTTATATGATATATTCTCTTTAAAGTATTTTTTTATATGACTTAATTATGTGTTTTAAATTTTTATGCCATTTTCTATGTATCATTGGTTGGTTAGAAGTCATTTACCTTGATTTCTCTCATAACCCACCATCCTCTGATTCATCAAAAGGTCATGCATCTTTGTGCATATAAATCATCCCTTTTGGAGTGTAAATGCACTCCTAATTGTACAAACATGTAAACACTATTGTAATCATCAATTTACAACTTAAATATTAAATTATGGAGGCTTAGTCAACTTTGAGTGTTAAGTTTCATATAGCTGACTTTAGCAATTTGGCCCTTTGGTTTTACAAGGCAATTTTTAGCCTTTATGCATATCAGGGAGGCTTTTGCGTGAAAATTCCAATATAAGGTTATGATGCAGGAGCATCTCTCCACGTCAGCCAGCCAACCAGCCAGCCACGTCAAGCGCATGCATTCAAAGTTGAAGAGAGGCGTAGTCCTCATTTTGATTCTAGAATTGAATGTAATTTAGGTTGTTGAGCCATAGAGCCGTGCCTTTGTGTAGGTGTAGAATAGATAGGCCTTTAATGTTTGTAAGGATGAGATATAGATCCGGATAGCAGACTAGACAACCCATTCAATGTAATTGAATAGGGTAGGTAGATTGGAGGGAAGAGCTCGAAGAGCCTCCTCATGTAAAAAGATCGATTGTATCTCTTTAGTTGAGAGTGTGTGTGTGGAAGTTGTGTGATGGTCTGAGAGTAGAGAGCAGAAGAGAAGGAGCCGAGACCTTGTTACAGGCCGTGCTCAGGAACACCTTGTAAAAACAGGCATTTTCCATTTAATATAAACAGAAGCAGTTTTCCCTGCATGTATTTCTGTGTTATGTGGATGTCTGTGAGTGTTCTCTATATGTTGTAGATGTATGCTATAGGTTTGCATTTGCAGTAGGGTGTCTGATTTCAGGTGAAGGTCTTTGAGGTTTCATGCCAGGAAGGTGTGACAGAGTACTGCAGTCTCTGAATACCAGTGCGCTGAAGCACTTCTGAATACCGCGGGTTTAGACAAAGACGTGCTGCGGCACAAGAACTGGAATCAACAACTCAGGGAAGACCTCAAGGTTGCTGAATACCTTGGAGGCAAGGCTGTGAGGGAAGAACACAGTTGCAGACAGAATCTCTGAGGAGTTCTGTGAAGCTCTACCAAGTGGGCATTGAGCATATGCACAGAGGTGCATTGAAAAGAACTTTGCTGTGAGTTCTCAAGAAGTCAGAATCATTGAGGATTCTTGACACTCTGCCAGGAGGGCATTGAGCACAGACACAAAGCATTGAGAAGAACTCTGCTGTGAGTTCAAGGAGAACCAGAATCATTGAGGATTCTGAGAGCTCTGCCAGGTGGGCATTGAGCAGGTGCATAGGTGCACAGAAGACAGGACTGTAGGAAGTTTTGTGAGAAGACACTTTGCCAGGTGGGCATTGAGACATTGTGCAGGTAGGCACAGAGGGAAGAGAACTCTTCGAGTTCTGTATTCTGAAGGAAGAATCCACTGAGGGATCTTCACAGGGTTTCTAAACACCCTGATAGGCTTAGCAAGAGGTTTCTTGAGTGAAAGATAGCCAGGAGGGCATCTGAATTTTCCATCTGAGGGATAGAGGGAAGAAGAACTGAGTTTCCTGGGAGGTCGAAGCTACAGGAAAGCTCAGGAGGATAGCACCTTTGTGTGCATGTAAATACTTTGCAGATGCGCAGGAGTTGAAGAATCCTTCAAGGGTAAGAAGGAAAAGAGAATCTCAGGAGGGTCAGCGTTTTTATACGTGCGGTGAAGCTCAAAGTGTGAGGAGTTCGCAGAGAAGAAAGAGGCCAAGGTTGAAGCCTTTGAAAATTGAAATTCTTCCAAGTCTCGAAAGACAGTGTGAAAGCTCGGGAGGGAGAGCGCAACAACCGTTGGATCAGCTGGAGAAAAGAGATCTAGATCGTTGAAGATTTCATGTCTGGGAAAGAAGATCAGGAGCAGCGCACAAGAAGGATGGATCTGAACCGTCACATCTAGAGCGAAATACCCGACAGCCGTCAGATCGGTTGGGAGCTTCACGAGGTTTAGCTTCGTGAACAAGAGGGTGGAAGTCCCGAAAGGATTGACTTATCGGGATATCGACGTTCGGGATATCAGAGTTCTCGAGGTCGAGAAAGTCGGGACATTTCAAGTCTCGAAATAGCGAGAGTGAATCTGAGCCGTCCGTTTGTGGAGACATGTGGCGGGGATCGAGCGACCCATCGGTATATCGGCTACCGGGGTTTTGAGTTAACAGATAATTTTTTTCATCGGGGTATCGAAAACTCTGAAACTGCGAGATTGGATCAGGGCTATCCATCAGTCGGGACGCGTGGCGAAGATCCAAATTTTTGGGGAAAGTCTTGATAGAAAAGTCAAATCAGAGGATCGGGGTTCAACATTTTGCGAATCCTGAGGGCGAGACTTCCGGAGCATCAGAAGTCACGAAATCATGAGGAGTGATCATGACCGTCCATCATAGGAGGACGTATGAAGGAGATCAGAGCATTCGAGAGATTTCCTGAAAGGAAAAGTTGTCCATCGGCATTACGGGGATCGAGATATCGGGAATCCCGTGGACAAGAGGTTTATGCATTTAGGCATTGCGATGTCCAAAACCCCGAAAGGAGAGAAGGCTGCCGTCTTATGTGAAGTGGTCATGCAGAGAAGAGCCTAGCCAGGAGGGGTTAAGGTGGGGAAAAAACCGTTTTGAAATTTCAGAGATTCGGTGATCGGGAGATCGCGGGGATAGAGGTTCGTGACATTGAGGATCGCGAAACCTCAAAACCCAAAATTAAGTCGGGGGAGTTCATGGTTGAATGCAGAAGACTGTGAGGCAAAAGAAAAGGACCTGTGGATCGGGTTTTTAGCAGAGATTCCGACAGGGAATCGGAAGAGCCGCTTCGGCTCATGAAATGATTGATCGATCCTGTGAGCAGGAGTGCGAGGTGGTGCTCGCGTCTTATTGCATCAAGTGGTATCAGAGCTTGATTTCATTTGTATATTTTAGGTGAAGCGAGAAGGTAAAGGAAGATAGAGTGCTGGGAACTCTGTGATGGTTGTTTGCAGGAAGGCAACAATCACGAAGACAGTTAGTAGGACTGAAGGATGAAGTTGGGACACTCAGGTTTGCAGAGTGACAGCAGCAGGTTTATGAGGAGGGCAGACATAGACAACAACATGGCTACTGAAGGTTGTAGATATGCTGGGAGGAAAAACTCAGAGCTATGGAGCCAAGAAGTTATGGATGAAGAACTCACTGATATAAAGAGAGAGATAGAAAATCTTGCATTGCGGATGCAACAGAAAGAAAAGCCGAGATGGGTATATGAATGGCCCATGAAGAAACCAAAAGTAAAATGGCCAGTCAAAGAGTTGATGGCTATAAGACAACGTAGGCTGTTGAAAGGATGGTTCAGGTATGATGAAAACCTCGACGGACCTAAAGAAATGGTTCGGATATGTGAACCGGAGACTGGGAAAGTTCTCGGTGAAGAGAATGAATTGGGATTGGATGAAGATATCAAGAACTGCCAGGAGAGCAGAGAGGAAATTCCAATTTTCCAGGTGGGCAATGAGTTGAGATCACTGCAGGATCTCAGAGACTGTCATGAGGACAGCCAAGGAATTTCACATTGCCAGCTGGGCAATGAAATGAGGTCGCTGTGGGATCTCGAAGACTACCAGGAGGGTAGTGGAAGCATCTCAGATTGCCAGGTGGGCAATGAGTTGAGATCACTGCAGGATCTCAGAGACTGTCATGAGGACAGCCAAGGAATTTCACATTGCCATCTGGGCAATGAAATGAGGTCGCTGCGGGATCTCGAAGACTGCCAGGAGGGCAGTGGAAGCATCTCATATTTCCAGGTGGGCAGAGATGAGCATTTGAGACTATCTGAAAGTCTCATGGACTCGGAGGTGAGGTCAATTCAGCAAGGAGTGCTGATGAAGATGGGATCGGTTGATCTCATAATCTTCCAGGAAAGAAGTGAACAGATCCCATATTGCTAGGTGGGTAGGGATGAGCAGGTGAGTTTTGATCAGCCTGAGGAGATGACAGAGCAGATGAGCTCAGAGATGAGTTTGGATCAGCAGGTGCAGCTGACAAAGGAGGAGGATCTGAAGGACCTTCTAATGATTGGGGGAATTGAAATACCCCTACTACTTAGCTCAGAGGAGGCAGAAGTCTATGTTGCAGATGAAGCAGGAACACTAGAAGAATAGTTAGCTGAGACTGTCAGGGAAGAGGGATTGGAGAAGATATCTAAAGCTTCCCAAGCAGGAGAGAAAAATGAGCATTTTGAGGAATGGCTCAACATATTCAGCCAGGAAGCTGAAGAAGTTGTAGCACTGAAGCTGACAACAGAAGAAGCATAAGAGGATGATGAGCATTCTGAGGAATGGCTAAATATTTTCAGCCAGGAGACTGAAAAGACTGCAACATGGGAGTTTGCAGAAAAAGAAGAAGAAGAAACATACAACATTAGTTTAGCTGATCTGTATGAACAATTCGAAGCCCTGGAGAGAAGGGTGAAAGTGCAGACCATGCACATCCAACAGGTGAAGTTGGAAGTTGATGAAGAAGGCATGGGAGATCACAGTGATCTGCCCATGAGCCAAAATTTTTTGTAGCTGGGGAGACTGCAAAAACAGGAGTAACTAGATGCAACGATCGAGGAAATCATAAGACTGATGATTTGGTCAGCAGAATCTACCAGCAAGGAAAGGCTAGGTAGAAAGGAAGCAACAGAGCAACATCAACAACAACAACAAGGAGATGGAGCAGATAAACAACTCCAAAGCATGATTTGGGATCCAGGGGGATTTCAACAGCTGAGATGGGAAGATCATGAGTAGGAGCTCATGAATTTTGCAACTAAGGAGTATGATGCAGGAGCATCTCTCCATGTCAGCCAGCCAACCAGCCAGCCACGTCAAGCACACACATTCAAAGTTGAAGAGAGGCGCAGTCCTCATTTTGATTTTAGAATTGAATGTAATTAAATGTCTAGGATGTTGAGCCATAGAGCCGTGCCTTTGTGCAGGCGAAGAATAGATAGGCATTTAATGTTTGTAAGGCTGAGATCTAGATCCGGATAGTGGACTAGACAACCCATTCAATGTAATTGAATAGGGTAGGTAGATTGGAGGGAAGAGCTCGAAGAGCCTCCTCATGTAAAAAGATCAATTGTATCTCTTTAGTGGAGAGTGTGTGTGCGGAAGTTGTGTGATGGTCTGAGAGTAGAGAGCAGAAGAGAAGGAGCCGAGACCTTGTTACAGGCCGTGCTCAGGAACACCTTGTAAAAACAGGCATTTGCCATTTAATATAAATAGAAGCAGTTTTCCCTGCATGTATTTCTATGTTATGTGGATGTCTGTGAGTGTTCTCTATATGCTATAGATGTATTCTATAGGTTTGAATTTGCAGGAGGGTGTCTAATTTCAGGTGAAGGTCTTTGAGGTTTCATGCCAGGAAGGTGTGACAGAGTACTGCGGTCTCTAAATACCAGTGCACTGAAGCACTTCTGAATACTGCGGGTTCAGAAAAAGACGTGCTGCGACACAAGAACTGGAATCAACAACTCAGGGAAGACCTCAAGGTTGTTGAATACCTTGGAGGAAAGGTTGTGAGGGAAGAACACAGTTGCAGACATAATCTCTGAGGAGTTCTGTGAAGCTCTGCCAAGTGGGCATTGAGCATATGCACAAAGGTGCATTGAAAAGAACTCTGTTGTGAGTTCTCAAGAAGTCAGAATCATTGAGGATTATTGACACTCTGCCAGGAGGGCATTGAGCACAGGCACACAGCATTGAGAAGAACTCTGCTGTGACTTCAAGGAGAACCAGAATCACTGAGGATTATGAGAGCTCTGCCAGGTGGGCATTGAGCAGGTGCATAGGTGCATAGAAGACAGGACTGCAGGAATTTCCATGAGAAGACACTCTGCCAGGTGGGCATTGAGACATTGTGCAGGTAGGCACAGAGGGAAAAGAAATATTCGAGTTCTGTATTCTGAAGGAAGAATCCACTGAGGGATCTTCACAGGGTTGCTGAACAACCTGATAGGCTCAGCAAGAGGTTGCTTGAGTGAAAGATATCCATGAGGGCATATGAATTCTCCATCTAAGGGAGAAAGGGAAGAAGAACCGGGTTTCCTGGGAGGTCGAAGCTACAGGAAAGCTCAGGCGGATAACACCTTTGTGTGCATGTAAATACTCTGCAGAGTTGCAGGAGTTTAAGAATCCTTTGAGGGTAAGAAGAAAAGGAGAAGCTCAGGAGGGTCAACATTTTTATACGCGTGGAAAAGCTCAAAGTGTGAGGAGTTCGCAGAGAAGAAAGAGGCCAAGGTTGAAGCCTCTGGAAAATTGAAATTCTTCCAAGTCTCGGAAGACAGTGTGAAATCTCAGGAGGGAGAGCATAGTAGCCATCGGATCAGCTGGAGAAAAGAGATCTGGACTGTTGAATATTTCACGTCCAGGAAGGAAGCTCAGGAGGAGCGCACAAGAAGGATGGATCTGAACAGTTAGATCTAGAGCGAAATACCCGACAGCCGTCAAATCGGTTGGGAGATGCACGAGGTTTAGCTTCGTGAACAGGAGGGTGGAAGTCCCGAAAGGATTGACTTATCGGGATATCGATGTTCGGGATATCGGAGTTCTCGAGGTTGAGAAATTTGGGACATTTCAAGTCTCGAAATAGCGAGAGTGAATCTGAGCCGTCTGTTTGTGGAGACATGTGGCGGGGATCGAGCGACCCATCGGTATATTGGCTACCGGGGTTTTGAGTTGACATAGAATTTCTGTCATCAGGGTATTGAAAACTCCAAAAATGTGAGATTGGATCAGGGCCATCCATCAGTCAGGATGCGTGGCGAAGATCCATATTTTCGGGGAAAGTCCCAATAGAAAAGTCAAACCGGAGGATCAGGGTTCAGCGTTTCGCGAATCCTGAGGGCGAGACTTCTGGAGCATCAGAAGTCGCGAAATTGTGAGGAGCGATCAAGACCGTCCATCATAGGAGGACGCGTGGAGGAGATCAAAGCATTCGAGAGATTTCCCGAAAGGAAAAGTCATCCATTGACATTACAGGGATCGGGATATTGGGAATCCCATGGACAAGAGGTTTATGCATTTAGGCATTGCGATGTCCGAAACCCCGAAAGGAGAGAAGACTGCGGTCTTATGTGAAGTGGTCATGCGAAGCAGAGCCTAGCCAGGAGGGGCTAAGGTGGGGAAAAACTGTTTCGGTATTTCGGAGATTCGGTGATCGGAAGATCGCGGGGATAGAGGCTCGTGACATCGAGGATCACGAAACCCTGAAACCCGAAATTAAGTCGGGGGAGTTCACGGTTGAATGCAGAAGACCGTGAGGCAAAAGAAAAGGACCTGTGGATCGGGTTTTTAGCAGAGATTCCGGCAGGGAATCGGAAGAGCCGCTTCGGCTCATGAAATGATTGATCGATCCTGTGAGCAAGAGTGCGAGATGGTGGTCGCATCTTACTGCATCAGGTTATAAACAAATTTTCCTCTTTTGAAAAACAACCCTTTTAAAACTTGTATTGCAAAATTAACAACATGAATGGGTCTAATATGATAAACCAAACCCCCAACAACTTGCACAACTCAAATCTAAGGTATAATAAAACTTTGGCTTACTTTTTACAAACATGTAGTGCATTTCTAGGGTTTTAACTAAGCATCTCTTGCCTATTTTTGCAAAACAAAGTCTTTTATGACTGCAAATGCAAAACTAAGTATACAAGATTATGTAAAATGACTTAACAATTCATTTACAATTTTAACCACTAAATTTGAATGAATTTTGAGACCTAGGAGTGCATTTTATTTTAGCGTGGCATGTATTTTGTACCAAGGAAAAATTTGCAGCAATGAAAAATTTGCCCTCTTTGTCCTATAAAACAATTTTTAGTCTTTTTGCACATAAAAGTGTTTTAAGTTTCTAATTGCACAAAAAAGGGTGTAGATAGATTTACAACTTTTCTACAACCTCGTAACTTGTAATATTTCCTGTAATATTGACCTCTTCATTTTATAAGATAGTTTTTTGCCTTTTTGCACAACAAAGGGTTTTGTTTCTCTAAATGCACAAACATAGGTATATATGCATGATGTAAAAATATAAATTACACACTCTCCAACTTGAATACTCAATCAATTTGGAGGTGAACAAACTCTATATTTTCTACGATTTATTCTCTTTAAAATATTTTTGTATATGGGTTAATTATGTGTTGTTAAGTTCTATGCTATTTTCTATATATAATTGGTTAGTTAGAAGTCATTAACCTTGATTTCTCTCATAACCCACCATCCTCTAATTCATTAAAATGTCATGCATCTTTGTGCATAGAAATCATCCGTTTCTGGAGTGTAAATGCATTCTTAATTGTACAAACATCTTAATAATATTGTAATCATCAATTTGGAACTTAAATCTTAAATTATTGAGGCTTATCCAACTTTGGGCATGTAGTTTCATATAGTTATCTTTAACAAATTGGCTCTTTGTTTTTACAAGACAATTTTTAGGCTTTATGCACATCAAGTAAGTTTTTGTTTGAAAATGTCAATATAAGCTTATAAAGAGGTGTTAAATCACAAATTACAACTTATACAAGTTGAACCACTCAATTTGGGTCAAAATTGACACTAGGGCATGCATTTTACTATGAGGTAGTTTTTCCTTCAAATTTATGTAAAATCCCAAATATAAGTGCATAAAAGAAACCTGACCAATACTTCAATTTCACTTAAATGACATAGTTAAATTCACAATGTATCTAACTCCATATTACAACTTATAAAACAATTTATGGAGCTACATTTAAGATTGGGAATTCATCTTAATTTGGTCACTTAGTACAGTTTCGACCTTCCAAATTACAATGCAAACTTTTCCTCTTTTGCATTGTTATCACATAGTCTGTAGATTAGGAAAATCCCAACCCAATCCATGAAAGTGTGACAAATACAAGAGTACCCACCCTTTGTCAACTTAGATAGACACTCCCCTCACTTTAGTGATGTTGAAATCACCACAAGGGGGGAATCTCGTTGACCCTAGGGGGATTGAGATGGAAAATGAGATAATGATGTGTGAGTCCCCTATAGGTCAATCTTGGAGGTGAGGAAAATTCTTGAGAAAGAGTCTTATGGAGGGAGAATGGTTTCCAAGTGTTGAGTACTTGCAAAACAATGTTAGCCCTAATCGAAACAAGAAAAATGATGATAAACCAAGCCCTAAATCAATGGGAATCAACAAGATAAGATTGCTGTCCCAGAAATGAAGCTAATATAATATTTACAACAACAAAGAATAACTTATAACAATTTAAAAATTAACCATAAAAAACATCAAATAATTATTGGATGATCAAACCCTAAACATGTAGATAATATTCCAATACTTAAACTCAAGTTTTGATGGAAAAATAGGGCTGCAAGAAGATGTTATCAAAAATATATTATGGAAGGCTTGTGGCTGTAGAATTTTTTTTCTACAACAATAAGATCTAACCACAAAAATTGACAAGTAAACCGTTAGAAAGATGACCAATGATTAGTAGAATAATGACCTAGGTTCAGAAGTAAATTTTAGTCGTAGATTAGAGACCAATGAGTGAAAAAGAGAGTTTACTACAACCCTAATGGCTGTAGGATTAATTTATAACAGCAAGAATAATTAGTTGGCCAATCAATACGTCTCAAGGGCACAAGAAATCCTTAATCATGAAGAATATCTTCCAACTAAGACAATTTCAAAATCTCAACTTTTCATGCATACCAATGCAATGATTTTATATCTCCAATGAAAATAGATTAGTTCCTTATCAATTGGGTTATGGAGTCTCTTTTGTAAGAGCTATATTTGTTACCTCTCTAGGGGTGTAATCCTTTTTACTTCCTAGAGCAAACAAATCTAGCAAGGTAAATCTAGGAGGGTGTAAACCTTTTTACTCCTTCTTGCAACCTTTGCAATAACTTATTCAATGACAAAATGATAGATATTGGTGGAGGATTTATTCCCTTATTCTCATCCAAGGGTTTAGACAAGAATAACCATGAAATAAGAATAAATAACGACAATATGCAGAAAATTCCTTACCAATTCCAATATATAGCAAGTAAAACCCTTCTCTACCAACAATATTCCACCACAATAGCAAGAACAAGACATACAAGAGACAATGCTTTAACTTCTTTCACCAAAATACAAGTACTAGCATCCACAAGAGAGATATAGTGCAAAAATCCCAAGTAGGGCAAAATTTCAGCCAACCATATGTAATTCTCAAGTGAGTTATATCTAAAATGAAAGTGACAAGGAATTTATTTATACAAGACCTTGTAAAACCATTTTTTCCACATACTTAGGGTAAAACATAAATTAGGGAGGCTGACCTCCTTAATTTCCCCCTTTACAAATTATAATTCAAATTTACAAAAGAAGAAATCCCTAAATGATGACATCATGCCTTTTAGGGGTGATGATTTGGCATAATGAGCAAGTTGTTGAGGTACTTGAGGGAGATGTTGGGCCTCCAAAGGCCATATCTTCATGTGCAAGGGTCTTCCTTTGTCAAAATGTGCCAAGTCATCATCAAACCATTCAACACCACCAAAACCCTATCCCTCGAAGTATGACATCATGCCCTGGGATGCTACGTTTTAAGCCTTCAAGGAAAAACATTAGTCAAAGGGAGGGATAGTCTCCTTATCCAAGGTGTCCTCTGATGCCTCCAAAGGCAACATTCATCATCCATGTGTCAAAAAATAAGGGGGCACATCATCCAACCTATGGGATTCATGCCCCAAATGAAGGTCCAAGTGACCTTGTGCCTTCACGATCCAACTTTCTCCTGTCAAGGACCTACAAAGACAAACAAGTATGCCCTCGAAGGGTCCACAAGTCACAATATCATGCCAAGTAATCCATATATAATAAAACAACCACCCAAACATGTGCTTCAAATCCCCCCTTTTCAAAATAAACAAATGCTCAAAGACCGTATACAACTTGCCAAATTTAGATATGGGAGGGGTGTCATAGTTCCCTATTGGGTAAACCAATTCCTCAAGTAGGGGACGTTCCCAAGGATAAACATCTCAAAGTCATGTAGTGACTATGAGGTGGATGGGGTTATACTTATAAGTATTGTGTTTAATGACATACAAGGGCTCGTATTGTCTCATTTATGGGCACCTTTGTTGAGGTCTAGCCACATCTGTTTTCTCTTTTTGTTTTTTAAGGCATATTTTTTCCAAACCCTTTATTATCCATTTAATTTTCATGTGTCACCAATTTGAATACAATGCATATCCCACATAAAAAGGGGCACTAAAAAGGAAATGCATATCCCACATATGCTCTACCTTGGCTCACATGCCTTTCCAAGTTGAAGACAATAAGGGGCACTAAAAAGGAAATGCATAGCCCACAAATGTTGGGTATGTGTTATATTATTTACATGTGTCTGTGTGGGCATGTCAGATTCGACAACTGCGTCTGACGATCCCTCTAGTGGTTTTTTCTATTTTTAGCAAATTTTCTAAATTAATCCCAGATTAATGGATTAGGGTTTTGGTATCTACAAAATACCTAAAAACATTGTATATATTGTATGGTGAATGGTGAAATTTGATATAATGAATATAAGAAAGGTTTTCCCTGGTTGAGGGTTTCCGGTATAAATCTCTGTGTACTATGTATGAGCCATTGATCAAATTCTGTTTTTCTTAAGAATCTATATGCATTGATTTACTTCACAGGTTTAAAAATTACATGTGGTATATTCTCTACCTTGGAAAGTTTAAGTAATTTATTAATTATTTATTTCATAGGTACCTTAATTTTATTTTTTATAAGTGTTTCATTTCTCTCGGGATCCCTAGGTGAGCCTTTATTGCATGATATTTTTGCTAAGTCACCTACGAGCCCAATGGCCCTTTCTTCCCATGAAATGCGGTACATGCCCTTTTTGGGTCAATAAGCCCAAAAACCTAAAAGGTGGGGAAACATAGGAGAATAAGTGATGGAAGGTGGTAATTATGAGGGGGAATGGTACAATCGCCCTTCAAGGAGACCCTCTGGTAGCAACACTTTCCCTAAGGGTGTTCACTTACTAGGAAACCATGACACTCACCAAGGTGAAATAGGGAAAAATGAATAATTTCCAAGCAATTTTTTTCAAAATTAGGAAAGGATCCTCTGCAACATGTTCAAAATCTTCAAATATTAAAATGACACTTACCACAATACTGGACTTGTTACCTCATGCAACAAGACTTGATGTCCTCTGTGGGCCAAGATGGGTGTGGTGGACACTGCTTCCATCTATCAGATGGTGGTGTGTGGTATGATAGGGGCCCCTTCTTGCTCATTTTCCTCTCGGTACTCCGTGTCTGCAACATGAGGGCCTTAAGACATTTTCTCTTTAGTTATCCCTGTAAATGGGGAATACCATGCATGAAAACTATTTTTAAACTTGCAATTGCAAAATTAACAACATGAATAGGTATAATATAATAAACCACCCCCCAAAACTTGAAAAAATAAAGTCTAAGGTATAATACAACCTTGGATTGATTTTTACAAACAAGTTGTGCATTTCTAGGGTTTTTGTTGATGTTTATAGCATCATAAAGGTACTTCCGCACAGGTCTAAGAGTTTGTATGTGTGGAAGTTGTCCAAATCTTTCTACCTTGGTAATTTAATTTAATTAAAAGAATTATTAAAATAAAGTTCTTTTATTAGTTAGTTGAGTTTTATTTAATTAAATGTTAAAATTAGCATTGGTGAATTAAATATTATCCCTTGATCTCAAGTGAGGTGAGAATTGATCTCAACCATCAATCACTTTGGAGATTAGGGTTAGGTCATAACTCAATATTATAAAAGCATGGCAAGGGTGAAGGAGGAGATACTTGATACAATTGATACTCTTTTGATATAGAGAGATTTGGATCACAAAGGACTATGATTCAAGGAGATATTGGATAGGTGGAGAAGGACTTCCATCCAAAGATTAGTATAGGTCGGAGAGAAGAGAGAACATAGGAAACCACAAGTGCGTTTCAACATATTAGAGCCGCAGTAGCATGGTCATGCCATACAAGTTTTCAGTATAGGATTTGTGCATGTGTATGTGAGTTTCAATGGAGACAGACATGTGTACATGGGTTTTCTTAAGGAAAGGCGTGTACATATTGGGAAACATGAAAGTTTAGGATCATATAACATACCAGGAGTTGCTAGGGTTTGTAGGTGTTGACCAAAGTTTTCTGTATTTATCTATGGGACATTTTCCCAATAAGGGAGCCCTTGTAAGATTTGAATTTATTTGAATGATAAGCTTAGTGGATGGGAAAAACCTCTTTGTGTATTGTGTATGATATTTTGGTTTTCTGTATTGCTTCCACTATATTTATTTGAGTTGATTATTCCGACAAGTGTATTATGTTTTGTAAGTTTCTAATTTGATTTACAACAAGAAAATCACTAGATAAAAAAGTACCTAAGTGTCAAAGTAAGGCAAATCAACATGGTATCAAATCCCATTCTTTGAGAGGAAGCCATATCTTAGATCCACAACAATTGATATAGGGTTTATCAGATCTGCAAGGAGATCTTAGCATATCTATAACCAACAGTTTGAAATCAAGGGTTGGATTTCAGGGAAAAAACTATACTGAGGAAAAACTAGAGTTTACATTCGTACAAATATGTATGTGAGTTGTAGTAAGAACAATTGCATACATACATGTGTTTGCTTAATGATCTAGAAGGATCTCCACAAAAGGATTCAATACTTTTCACACCATGGAGAAGATCATTAAAATGATGATTGATGATAGGTGACAAAGAATGATTAGTGCTCATGAATGATTCATTTAAATTGTAAAAATGATTAATACTTTAAATGAGTGTGAGAATATCATATTATTCATTCAAATGGGAAAAATTATTAATACTTGAAGTGAGTGGAAGTTACTCATGTATTTTTCATTTAATTTGTAAAAAGGAAAATAGTTTTGTGTGAGAATCCACCTCACAAATTGGTTTCCTAGTTTCAAGGGCAGGTTAAGAGTCCCATGAGTTGGTTTGGGATTAGTCCTCATTTTATCACAAGTGGTTTACTAGTCTCAAGGGGAAGTTATGAGTCTCATAGGTTGGTTGAGATGATTTCTCATTTTTGTCCTTGAGTTTTTATTTAGATCCTAAATTTGTGGATCTTGTCTCCTTGAATTATGGAGAGAGGGAAACTATATAAATTTCTTATGTAAAAATTGTGGAGGATGCCCCCTTTAGTCCCCTTGGAGAGAGAGATTTGCATTGTGATTAATGTGGTCCTTTTGGTGTCTGAAGAAATGTCACTTATGTGAGACCCTTAAGTTCTTTGTGAAAGAGAAGGTTACTTTGGGTTTTCAGCCTTGTATGGAGCATGCACCACATTTTGTGAGAAGGTTTCAACCCTTGATATAGGAAGGAAAATAAAGAGATTCATATTCCAAGTGGATCCAATGATGTAGCCAAAAGAGTATGGTGAACTTTATTAACACATGGGTGTCAAATTATGTGTGTGATTTTTGATTGCATTTTCGCTTGGTTAAGTAGAGATTTAATTACACATAAGCACATAATTATGACAATTTTTCTCATATTCATATGCAATGATTATAAATTACTTTCTCATGTTCACATGTAATTAAGCATCAACAAAATATCCTCATCGTATATTTTGTAGAGAAATATCTCACAAAAATCCTCAGATCAAGTCGTATCAGAGCATGTTTGACTAGTTTTGCAGATTGTGAATATAATCATGGGTAAAGCAAAGAAGCAAGCATGGCTTTGAGAGCTTGAAGAAATCAACCAAAAAATTTAGGCAGAGAATGTTGAATTGAGGAGGTTGCTACATGAATCAGAAGAAGAAAAGAAAAAAACTACAATTGTAGCTACAAGCTATGGATGAGAAAGTTGGGGAATGCTTTGCTACATGAGAAATAGAAAGTCCCTCCAAGATTAGACCAACTTGTGGCCATGAAAAGTATACCAGCTATGGTTATTGTCATGAAAATGTGGATGGAAGCACATATTGTCAAATAATAGAGGATTATCTCTAGACACTAGATAACCAAGGTGGCTTTATAGAAGCCTCATCTACAACCTCATCTCACCAGGAGGAGTAGTTGGCCAAAATTCAGGAAGATGAACAAGTGTCACAAACAAGAATGGAGGTAAATAATTCTCCATGTTCAATTCCTTCCCTTATTAATGATGGCACACCAAGGGAATTGGATTGAATTTGTTGAGGAAGATGGGGTATAAAGGAGGAGGTATTGGTATTAATGTCCAAGGCATCATTCAACCACTGGATGTTGTAGGAAGACCTCGATTTGTAGGATTGGGGTATGGTGAAGGAGAATGATCAAAAGTATCTGAAGCAGGTAATTTATCAAGAAAAAAGATTGAATCATCACCAACACCATCCAAGAAAATTAATGGCACATAACTTTATGAAAGTGATAGATATAGCAAGAGATTCTGAAGGAAATCAAAGTATCCTCGAAAAGATTGGGATAACAAGATTATTGCAAAGTGCTGGAAGATAAAAGTTCCTTATGGAAAATGTGAGACATACGTGAAGTCATGCAACTATTGTACTCACTGTAAAATGAGTGGTCACTAGATAAAGAAATGTTGGAAGCTTCACCTCGAGTTTCATCACACACCAAGCAAGAATCTCGTACAAGAGCCTATGCAGTTGGAGGCTTGATCCAAGTGGATCCTCTTCAATTGAAAAAAAAGGCCAAAAATCAAAGTTCCCAAAATTTGACAAAACTAGCACCAAGTTGAAGAGCTCATCGAGAGATTTCCAACAAAACAAAAATGACCTGAATACAGCTCCGCATGAAAAAGTTATGGAGTTCTGAAATTTTCGGCAAACATGCAAATCTGGAAAAGTTGACTATGCAGTCCGTACAATGATGACATCAACATGATTTCAACATGATTATGTGGAAGCACGAGAGGATGCCATGTGTCACATGTTTTTTCCACTTTTAAAATTCCAAGTGGAGCAGTAAAATTTTGTCAGGCAGTCATATGGATGCCACATGGAAGTATAGAGGCTGACATGTTGGCTAATGTGGTGGTACAATGGATGATGTGGTAGAGTGACTGGGAAGTATGACAGATGATGTGGCACTGACTAGATCGCTAACTGGGAAGTATGACATATGACATAGTGTTGATGCAGGCGTTCACTAGGTAGTACATAAATGACATGGCATGATGAATGGATCGATGACGTGATAGTATGACGAATGACATGTCTACTGACTAGGATGAATGGTGGATGATGGGGTAGAGTGACGTGACACTGACGTGGTGTTGATGCAGGAGCTGAATGTACAAGTGACGTGTCTGTTGAATGTACCAATGTATGGGAATTGATGGGGCTCCACGTGGCCCAATCAAAGGCTTCCATGTGGCGACCTGTATTTTCCCAATGAGGGATAAAGTCCAAAACAATTGTATTAAAAAGGGGGGTGCCTGGACAGGCCGGGATTTGAACATCGAACCTCTGCTAAAATTGGCAAGGACTTAACCAACATGCCAACTTTGGCACTTTGTAAGCTCCATAGACAACATTTATTTAAACCCAATATGATGGTTATGTACCATATGGGTAGGCCATGGGGTTTGACGCCCGATCCTCCTGCTAACAAATGCAAAAACCTATCGACGCACCACCCGGGCGCTTTATAAAGTCCACCCACCTATAAATGATTTAAACCACACATTTTTCCATCTGACTAGGAGGTACGGCTATAGGCCACTGATGTCATGGATTTCAATGTGCACGTGCATTTATTGTTGAGGGTATGACCCAAAAACAAAAAAAAATGAGGCAGAGAGCCCATAGGGGTCTAGAAGTGACAGTGACAAAATTATATGAAACTATAGTCATTTTTGCATGATTTTCCGAGCCAGATTCAATGGCATGGTCCATTTTGTGATCTGAGTAGAATAATTCGAGAGCTATGGACAATCCCATCAGTGCTTGGTAGACTTTACAAGGTAGAGTTGCACTCTTCAGAATATGTCCAAGTTTACAATAAAAAGTTGTAGAATTGCGAGACAGACCTGTTGGAGCTGTATATGCTAAGTTTTGAGCCACAGATTGAGAACCTTTGTGCATAACCCAATGAAAGTATCGTTTAATTATGTTTTTGCCTCTTTTTGAGAATTGCAAGAGGATAAAATGTGTTTGTAGATTCTGGTGGTCTTTGATGCTGCAACAAGGCAACAAGATCTGAAATTTGCAGGGAATTTTTGTCTATGCCTAAAGTTGGATTATGGAAAACAAGGGAGATAGACATTTCCCATGGTGCATATGATGTTGAAGTGGTTTGAGACCATGGAGTCTAACCATTAATGAAGCTTGATGGATTTTTCCTTATTTATTATGTTGCATGTGTTTGAGGTGGAGTCTGGAAACCATAGAGTTTCACCACTAGTGCATAGTTGGGTGCTTGAAAAATTACCTTAATGAGCATGTCGCTTTAAGTTGATGTTGGAACATTATAAGGGGTTTTTCGATTAGCTACTCTTAGGAGATGATGATATTGAAAGGTATTTGATTTATGCCTAATCCTTGTTGGCAACATTGTAACGGGTCTTGTAGCCACTATTGAGTGAGAGGCATCATTTTGCCTAAGGCCTGTCTTGACAATCATTGTAAACTTGTCCATGAGTGTTTTATAAACTCTTGGAAAGAATGGTACTGATTTGAATTTTTCAAAATGGTGATCATGTAGTATCAAATACAGATTATCATTGATGCAAGTGTTGGCATCGATATCCTCATTTCAAAGTACAAAGGTCAAGGAGAAGGAGGGTGTAGATTTTCAGAGACATTTTTTATGCAGAACAAGGTGTCAAATACAAATTTTCATTGATGCAAGTGTTGGCATAAACATCCTCATTTCAAAGCACAAAGGTGAAGGAGAAGAATGGTGTGGCTTTTCTAAGACATTTTTATGTAGATCAAGCAGTGGGGAAGTGCATTGTGGAGAGTAAGACTCTTCCTAGAAGTTGGTTGCTGAGATTGAAGTTACGGTTTCTCTCTATAATTTTGGAGAACCAAAAGTGATTTTTGTGGGGAGGTATGATCCAAGAGGATCTCCACGCAAGGATTCAATACTTTGCATACCGTGAATAATGTCATTAAAGTGTTGATTGATGATAGGTGACAAAAAATGATTAATGCTCATGAATGATTCATTTAAATTGTAAAAATTATTAATACTTTAAATGAGTATGAGAAGCTCATGCATTATTCATTCAAATGGGAAAAATGATTAATACTTGAAGTGAGTGGAAATTACTCATGTATTTTTCATTTAATTTGTAAAAAGGGAAATTAGTTTTGTGTGAGAATCCACCTCACAAATTAGTTTCCTAGTTTCAAGGGGAGGTTAAGAGTCTCATGAGTTGGTTTGGGATGCTTCCTCATTTTATCACAAGTAGTTTCCTAGTCTCAAGGGGAAGTTAAGGGTATCATAGGTTTGTTTAGATGATTTATGATTTTTGTCCTTGAGTTGTTATTTAGATCCTAAATTTGTGGATCTTGTCTCCTTGAATTATGGAGAGATGGAAACTACATAAATTCCTTATGTAATCATTGTGGAGGAGGCCCTCTATATGCCCCTTGGAGAGAGAGCTTTGCATTGTGAGGAATGTATTACTTCTGGTGTATGAAGAAGTGTCACTTATGTGAGAGACTTAATTTCTTTTTGTAAGAGAGGGATGCTCTGGGTTTTTAGCCTTGTATGGAGCATGTACCACATTTTGTGACGAGGTTTCAACCCTTGTTATAGAAAGGACAATAATGCAATTCATATTCCAAGTGGATTCAAAGATGTAGCCAAAAGAGTCTGGTGAACTCTGTTAACACATGGGTGTCAAATTATATATGTGAGTTTTGATTTCATTCTTGCTTTGTTAAGTAGAGATTTAATTACACATATGCACATAATTATGACAATTTTGCTCATATTCATATGAAATTCTTAGAAATTACTTGCTCATGTTCACATGCAATTAAGTGTCAGTAAAATATCCTCATCATAGATTTTTGTAGAGAAATATCTCACATAAAATCTTGGATCACTTAAGGAAAGTCACGTACATACACAAGTTTCAATGGTGACATGTGCATATAGGTTCATAAAGGTCAGTACAAGGGAAGTTTCAGTAGTAGGTTATTTCCAGGGCAGTTTATCAGGTATGCAGGATGGCATCAACAAGTATGAGGGTTGAATACAGATTGGATGGAGCATCCAACTTCCTATATTGGAAAGAAAGAGTTAATTTGGCATTGAAGGAGTATGAGCTTTGGGAGTTTTTAGACAAAGTAGTTGTTCCATTGATAGATCCACAAGGTTTCAACCCTTGTTATAGGAAGGACAATAAAAAAATTCACATTCCAAGTGGATTCAAATATGTAGCCAAAAGAGTCTGGTGAACTCTGTTAACACATGGGTGTCAAATTATATATGTGAGTTTTGATTGCATTCTTGCCTTGTTAAGTAGAGATTTAATTACACATATGCACATAATTATGACAATTTTGCTCATCTTCATATGAAATGCTTAAAAATTACTTTCTTATGTTCACCTGAAATTAAGTGCCAGTAAAATATTCTCATCATATTTTTTGTAGAGAAAGATCTCACAGAAAACCTTGGATCACTTAAGGAAAGTCATGTACATACACAGGTTTCAATGGTGACATGTGCATACAGGTTCATAAGGGTCAGTACATGGGAAGGTTCAATAGTAGGTTATTTCTAGGGTATTTTATCAGGTATGAGGGATGAAATCAACAAGTATGAGGGTTGAATACAGATTGGATGGAGCATCCAAATTCCTATATTGGAAAGCAAGAGTTAATTTGGCATTGAAGGAGTATGAGCTTTGAGATTTTTTAGACAAAGTAGTTGTTCCACTGATACATCCACAAGATTTGGAAGTTCACTAGAAGAAGGAGATTAAAGATGAGTAGGTAATCCCGGATTCAGTGAAGGATCATCTAATTCCTCACTTATCCAAGAAGAATATGACCAAATATATGTTTTATGCCCTAGTAGGATTATTCCAGAGCACCAACATGAATAGGAAGATGGTCTTAAGAAATAAACTCATATCTATGTAGATGTCTAGATATGACAATGTTACCAGCTAATTCATGAGGATCACTCATGTATGTGATCACATTACAGATATAAGGGAGAAATTGGATGACGTAGAGCTCATCAATGTGGCATTGAATGGTTTTCCTAAGTCCCGGGAACCATTTTTCAAAGGAGTTTGCGCTCGAGAAAAACTCCTAGATTGGCAGAGGCTTTGGGATGATTGTATCTAGGAAGAGAATCGGGAGGAGTCTAAGAGCAGAAAACAAAGAAGTATTGATTATAACGTGGCCCTTCTTAGTAATACAAGGAAGGGTAAAGGAAAGGGTTCCAAGAAAAAAAGTAGCATTGATGGAGGGACATCACAACCAAGGAAGAAGAAGGATTTGAGTAAAATCAAGTGCTTCTCATCTCATAAGAATGGAAATTATGCATCTCGGTGTCCAAAGAAGAAGAAAGGAAGAGGAAAGACACAAAAAATGTTGAGCATTTTGTTCCATGCTTGCACATGTCCTTCTTAAAATTAGGGAGTTTAGACTCAGGGTTCGTCCAGAGTTGTACAACAAAAAACCCAGAACATCGACATCTCAATCCTCGAAAAAGGTCAAGGAAGGTCTCACCCCAGATGCATGGAGGATCACAGAGACCATTAGGTCTTGTGACAAGGATGAATTCCTAAACACACGAAGATCCATCGGGACTAGCATCCATGCAAATCATATCTGACAAATTATTAGTACCAAGAAGTGAAACAACACACACACACACACACACATCCAATTCATACACAATAGACACAAAATATATCAAAAATGTCACATATTTATTACTAATTACATTCCATCACAAAAGAAACATACATTACAAAAACCATGTATATATGATAGCCATATTATTTCATATCTCCTCTATATAAATCCTTAGAAATACAACAAAATGAACAATGTGGCTTCTATCAAGACTTAGAAATGTAACAAACACACAAGTATATTCAAAATCACTACAATATTACAACAATATCAGAGTGAGCTCGATACTAAGGACTTAATGAATCTCTCTAAACATCTAGCTAGCCTCATTTTTTATCATATCACTGCTTCCTTTAATATTTGTCTCTACTCGGGATCTTTGTCTCTTTCTTCTCAGCTTCACTTGCTTGACTGAAAAAACTTCCTCACACGCTTCTGGTACCTACCCATAGTCCACATAGTCTTCAAAAATATGAGAAATCTTAGCCACCCTGCCAACTCATCTTTTGTCATCTCCACGATCCCTTGTGCTACTGGAAGTAATCATTCGACATGATTTCTCAATGATTATTATTTTTTATTCTAGCATGCATCTTCTTGATTTATGGTGCACATAAAAATGGGACCAATGCACATTCAATAATATTTTAGGCCTATTGCACATTGTCAAAACTCGGTCTGACACACACCTCTTACACACTTCCTCATGTACGTAATTGTTTTTGGAATGATCACACACAACTTTGTTTGTGCACACATGAAAAAATGAACTCGAAAATGTGGGTTCCAATAGGCCCCCACCACTATTATTTGGCTCATCTTCGAGCCAACTACTACATTTGATCAAGGAAAACAAATTTCACAAGAGAAAATCATCATTCTAAAAAACTATTTGTGCTTGCGGTTGGGCTTGAGTAAGATAAAAGCATCCATTTAGGCTGTAGTTGCAATCCGACCCAGGTCCCAGAAGGAATGAAATAGGCCACCTAGAGAAATATTGATTTGGAATGTATGCGGCTAGATGTTCGATCTGAAACCTTTGTTGGTGTCTATGGAGGTGAATAAGGGATATGTTTAAATCCCATCATCAAACAACAACTACTAAAAATAAATTAGGTTCCATCTATTATTGCTCCAAGAAACTCCTTAGGGTTGTAGGCTAAGAATGCTTGGTAACTTAAGAAATTTGATAATCAAAGTGTTTGGAACAATGGGATAACTGGGAAGGATTTATAAAAGAACAACTTATTATGCATCTAAATAAACTAGTGCTTTTAGAGACCAAAGATCAGTTACAGAAATGAAATAAGGTGTGAAGAATACTATTCAAGATAACCAGGTACATGGACATGTAGGGTCATACAAGATAGCAGATAATCATTTATTCACATTCTTGAGCTACACAAGAAGATGACAGTTCTCAATAGAAAATCTGAACTAAATCAAATTACAGAGTGTTGAACATATGAACAATGCTGACATTGGTAACAAAAGAGGACTGTGATTCATATAACATAAAAGAGTCAAAGTACATAGCCAAAAAGTATACAGGATTGAACCCCTCTTTAGACTAAATCCCCAGGTTTTATAGCCTTTACAAAGCAGTTTCAGATCCTAAAAAGATGGATCAATTATTCTAAAAATAGAAAGTAAAACAATATTTACAATAAAATAGGAAAACCCTCAAGATGAGGTCAATCCATATCTAATGATCTCTAAGAATAGTACATTGTTGATGAAGTGCAGTTTAGCCTCCCAAGGTTGTTTGATTTGGTCCTCCAAAGATAAAATTCAAATTTGGTGAAGTGTGCAAAAACCCTGATTTTTTGCCTTTGAAAAAGATACCAAAAACTATTGAAACACCTCTTCTTTCCCTTATCCATCAAAAATAGCCATTAAATCAGACTTGATAATTCAACAACTGTCCATTTGAAGAGGTTTCAAACCATTCAAACTCAAAAAAATCCCGATCTGGGCAAAAATTTGGTCATTCTGGCAGTGACAGGTTTTCACTGGCTTATTTACCTAAAAATCTGCTCCTTAGCTAGTGAAAACAAGAGCTTTCACCAGCTAACTAGCAAATTTCAAGACGAGTTAGCTAGTGAAAGGGCGGATTGTTTTAAAATCAAATTTCTCAGTCATGGAGAGTCCGTTTTACATGCTTGAATAGTCGATCGACATCTAGAAAGCCTAATATTTCCAATGGTGCTTTCAAATCTGCATTTGGAGCTCGGGAAGCTAGTCAAATGTTCCTTGCAAGATTAGGCATCATTCTTTAAAAAATGCCAGTGCATTTTTTATCGCTAACATCTGGCTCCAATTGGGATGGAGACCTCCCTGCGAAGTCTCCAAGAACCTGGAAGACCTTGTGCCTTTAGTATTGGGCATGGAGTCATTCAGCCTTTACAATTTATCATCTGTCTATTCTCCAAAGTTTTTTGTTTATCTTTCACAATCTTCTTTATTTGTAACATGTCTGCTTCAAACTCCCCTGGAAATGTTGTTTTCACATCGACATGGCATCTGTTGTGGAAATCTCTTTATTGAGAAGAGAGGTGTTAGACATAGGCAGGATGGTTAGATCTGTAACCATGGTTTGGAAATTCGAGAATAACCCCAACCTTGAAATGAGAGCATTACAACCAGCTTGAGGTGTTTGACTTTTCATTTTCCAACAGCTTCAGATAAACTAAGCTCCATGTCTGTACTACCATGGCCAACAATTTCATTAGCCGTTGAAACAACATTCTCCTCATCTTCTATAATTTATTTTTCCACTACAACCTCTTCTTCATTCTCTTGCTGATCCTCTTCTTATTTACTCTTCAGTTCTTGCTCAAGTTGATGCCATAAATAATCCTCGCTTATATCTTCCTCAACTGAATGATCAATAATGGATTATGAGGTAATTAGGTCCTCTTCTTCCTCTCCATCGAGTTCATGGTATATATATTCTTCACTAGGGGTAGCAGAATATGAAAGATCTGCTCCTCTGCCCCATGTTGAATTTATATTTCCTTCCACACTAGATGATGATGAAGTTGCACCTTTCATTGTTTTTATATCACTAGAGTGCATAATAGCAGACTCGACACCATCACTGCTTTCACTCATGAGAGCCTTCGATTCACCTTCTGCTGGTGATGATGATGTTGCTGTAGACACTGTATGACGACGAGAACCCATGCATAACCATCTTGAAAGTCCAAGAGATGGCTTGGTGAAAACAACAACTTGTGCCATAGTTTGTGCTTGTCTCATAACAACCTGAGGGATGTTTGAAACTAGACACCAGATTGCACTAGCCCTTGCAAATCTAGCCCTGCTGGCCTTAGCAATTGACGGTAACCGAGATCCTAATGCTGTCACATAATGATAAAATATACTAAGAACCTTATTCTTTCAATCTGCTCCCTAAAATCATTTACCCATGCTGATGTTGTGACTTCATCATGTAAATCATCCACAGAAGTAGCTGAGAATGTAGGCACAAGATCAGAACCATTGATGACAGAAGTAATGAAGGGATCGCCTGAATCGGCCAAATCCCAAGTCATATAGGCAGCTGGAGTGAGTATTCCAACAACCAACATTACATTTCTTCATTTGACAATTGTGTTTCTCCTTTGGACAACTGCACACACATTCTCTGCTTGCAAATCAGGTGTTTTCGACAACTGCCTATTTGCATTCATATCTCGAATCCCCCATGCATCATATGCTTTAGCTCTTTTGGCTTTGTAGCTTGGAACGCCATTGTAAAACAAAACAAGCATCGACACCTGTACAATCTTCTTGAGATGTGATCCTTAAGGTCCTATCAATCGTGAGAGATAGTCCTGATTTAATCTAAGAGTGACTAAACGTGGAGAGTTTTGATTAGGCTATTCCCGTGGATCACTGATTTCTCATTCCATAAAATCTAAAATATATTTACGAGCTTCAAAGGCAGGATTAAGACACTGACAAAGAATATTGAGAGGTATACCAATGGGTTTGATGTCCAACTGCATAGATTTCACCCCTTTCCTTGTCCCAACAATCTTGAAGTCCATATCCCCCAAATGATCTTCCAGACCGAGTATATTAGTCAAAATTCGATAATCTTTCACCTCCCCTGTAGAAGGATCAACTTCAGTCACAAGTCCTATGGAAATAGCTGCAACATGTTCCCTGAGTGGAACCCCAGCATCCATCAGTGCTAAACTCCCTCCACAAATAGTTGCCATTGAAGTAGATCCATCTGAAGCCATGACCTCGGAGTTCAGACGAAAAATGTATGGAAACCCGTCTTCTGGTGGTAAAAAAACAACCAAATCCTTCTATGCAAGTGTTCCATGTCCTACTTCACGTCTGTTTAGGCCACCTTGTTTACCAACTTCATTGATTGAAAATGGTGGAAAGCTATAATGAACCATAAATCGTTTTGTTGGTGGACCAACTAAGGCATCTAAACGTTGTGCCTCTGAAGAAGCACCAAGCGTCACAGTGCACATAACCTGAGTGTTCCCTTGCGAAAAAATTGAAGACCCATGCAATGTAGGGAAAGTTCCAGCTTCACAATATAGAGGTCTAACTTCATTTAAGGATCTTCCATCCACTCTAAGTCCCTTCTCAAATATTCTTTCTCGAACAACCTTTTTTCTAACAATATCAACCACCTTTGGCAGAACTTTCAAACTTTCTTCATCACCTTCTTCTTCTAAAATCCTTTTGACATCATCATAGATTTTATTCAAAGTTTTTTCTCGTTCAAACTTGCCATAGGTCGAATCGACAAAGACTATTTCAATGGAACTTTGAGCCAAGATCTCAACCCTCTCCAATGTTTGATGAGAAATTGTGTAAATCTTAAATTGTTTTTTTTGATTCTGTACTTTTGCTGCTAGTTTTAATTGAGGCTCAATCAGTTTGATTGCCTCCCTGTGTGCAAGATGTAATGCATCTATCGAATCTGTGTTTGGAATTTCACGAGCTTGTGTTTCTATCATAAGTGTCTTATCATGAGTACAAGAGTAAATAAGATTGAGTTCACTTAAGCTTAGCTCATCCATATCAGGATTGAAAACAAATTTCCCATCTATTCTTCCAACACGCACCAATCGTATAGGGCCATCCCATGGAATATATGATATTGTTAATGCAACAGATGCAACAGTGGCAGCCATTACATCAGGGTCTTGCTCACCATAAGAAGAAAGAACATTATCTATTACCTTCACATCATCATAAAATCCTTTGGGGAATAATGGACGAATGGATCTGTCAATAACACGACCACACAAAAGCTCATGCTTGCTGGGAGCACCTTCTCTTCGCATGAAAGTGTTTGGAATTTTTCCTTGTGCATATTGTTTTTCTCGATAGTCGACCATGAGTGGAAAAAAATCTTGATCTCCGCACCCCTGTTGAGATACAACATTTGAAAGCACCTTAGTCTCTTTGATACCAAGTACTACAGCACCAGCTGCAAATCTTGCAAGTTTCCTAGTCTCAAGTGTACCTCTGCAAACCTGCAACCTGCCTGTAGTCTGCTTTGTTTATTCATGAAATCAACAATTGAAAAAGATCTAATTTCTCATATGAGGAGCTTATTTCTCTGCCTACTCCTACACTAACCAATTGCACTGCTTCTTAATCAAGTGAAATCACACTTCCAATGAAGCCATTTAAGAAAATGATTCACTGATAACATCCCTGATCTGGACCCGAGAAGTAAAGGAATGCCTAGAATGCAGAAATGAATTTTAAAAGGATGATAGAACCATCCTTCTTCTGACATAATTTTTTTGACATTTATGCTGCTCATAGATTCCAAATAATCGGTAATAAGATCATTAAAATAATAAGGGAATACCTCTTTATGTTGTTGTTCTAACTGAAGGTTGAAGTACTTATGCGGATGGATTTCAGTGATCTCATATTTAACTCTATGCTACTCAAATTTGGTCAAAAGAACATGCATAATGCACTGCTGATCTAAACATTTTTGCTCGTCATCTTCCTCTTCATGTGTGCTGCAATTCCCCTGTGTCTGCAAATCAAAAAACTGAAAGTTGTCCTTACTATCTGTTGCAGAACTGAAACTGTCTTCTACTGATATGTCAATCTATTCAACATCTTGAATGTTTTCAGAAGGAATAATCTGATCATCATGACAGTCATATTTAATAGATGAATCTGATACAATGTTAAAGGCATCCTCATGGCTATCATAATGTGGATCAACAATTTATGGATACTGAAGAGTATTCTTTATAGCAACGTATTCTTCATGAACATCCGAATATTTAGTCAATAAATGAAATTCATGACAACATTCAGGATAGAGAAGATCATCTGGAAAAAGTTCTTAACAAAACACATGAAAAGCGGCATGAAAATTTTCCAAAGAGTTGATACTGGCATAAGGCAGAGACCGGTACCAATCACGAGCAATTCCCTCTAATGAGAGACAGAAGAGACAGATTTGAACATCCTCATGCACAACTTGCAACCGATGCATGTAATCATGAAAGTCTAGCAAATGTTCAGCTGGCACTTCCCAGTCTTCTCCTCGAAATCTGGGAAGACTATTTTCCCATTCATCTCTACTAGGCACTGGATTAGGAAAACCAACAATTTTTGAAAAATCATAGAACACATACCTCTTAACAAAGATATGGTTCATGTCATACCAGTGGAGTCCTCAACAGATTTCTGAACAATGGAGTCGACACTGAATTCATCCTTCATGGAGTCGCCAGATAGATGATTACAACCAAATGATGTATGGGCTTTGTCTATCATCAAAGATGGATCTGTGTCGTCTCCCAAGGAAGCTGAGCTTCAATCTCCTCTCCCCGGCAACGACGCCAATTTGTTATCGCTCCAAGAAACTCCTTAGGGTTGTAGGCTAAGAATGCTTAGTAACTTAAGAAATTTGATAATCAAAGTGTTTGGAACAATGGGATAACTGGGAAGGCTTTATAAAAGGACAACTTATTATGCATCTAAATAAACCAGTGCTTTTAGAGACCAAATATCAGTTACATAAATGAAATAAGGTGTGAAGAATATTATTCAAGATAACCAGGTACACAGACATGTAGGGTCATACAAGATAGTAGAGAATCATTTAATTCACATTCATGAGATACACAAGAAGATGACAATTCTCAATAGCTAAGATGAACTGAATCAAATTACAGAGTGGTGAACATATGAACAATGCTGACATTGGTAACAAAAGAGGATTGTGATTCATATAACATAAAAGA
>ML835657.1:0-24387 GCA_009831015.1 Picea engelmannii | reverse complement strand
CCCCCCCCCCCCCCCCTAAAACCGCTTACCACCTCGGGGGGGGGTCCGAAATTACCACCTATTCCCCAAAAAACTGCTTTCGCAATGTTTTTTGACCAGTCTTTTTTCGAAAATGTTTCTGGGAAAACAGAGATGAATTTAAAAAAAACAAAAGAGGTTGTTGTTCATAATGAGTGGAATAACAAAAAAATATCTCAATGTTTTGCACACGTGCCACCAGTTGGGAGAATCAAATCCATCTTTGATCCCCATTTTTTCAGTTTTTTCATTTTTTCTCTTACAATCCTGATTTTGCGGGAGCTGTTTCAGCGAGATGGAGACTAAATTTGAGAAACTGAAGGAGGGTTTTTCTCCAGACAAACTCATATAAAATAAACTCCATCATTTGTTTCCCAGGTGTCAGCATTAAAGAGAAAGAAATGTCTGAGTGGACCCCTTTTTTGCTGAAATTCGACCCGTCTTTCATGGGGGACAGTTCAGGATTTTTAGGGATTTTTATTCCTATTTTTGGCTGAGGTGGTTGAATTCGACCTCCTGATCCTGGGGAGAGTCTGTTCCATATATTTTAATAAGAAAAATGCACAAGGGTTGATGATTGAGCTTTAGATTCATGCCCCACAGGAGATACATTGTAATTTTCTAGATGACTTTCCAGAAATAAAAATTGTATCTGCAAGATTCTTGTGTTAGACTCCTTGGTGATGTTTTTATCTGAGTAATTATTTTATTACTCTGTTAATCCATTCATGTTTTTCCATGATCTAATCATTGAAAGAAATATTAATAACAAAACTTATTTTTTGCACTCAGTTTCTAGTCTTTTAATGATCTACATGTTTTCGTCTGAAGTTGGCATAGGAATTATTACCTGCTCCTTTTCTTGATGGATTTTCCCTTCTCTTCCTCTCCTCCACTTTAATTTAATTCAATTTGATCTAGCATTCTTGCTATCCTACCCCGTGGAGACAATATTTTACATCTGAGATAGATCCAATTTAAAAAAGGTAGACCCCATGGCCCAATGAAAATTTGAGTTTTCTGATGCAACACCCCCTGCCTCAGCAGGTTCTGCATGATCTCCCGGTCTTAGGATCATTCCCAAATTCTTCCTCGAGCCGAAGCGGCTCCCTCGGGTCCCTATCGAAATCCCAAGAATCCAATCCACAGGTCCTTCACGAAAATTCCACCGGCACAAGCAATGCACTAGGCGTGAGTCTTCACCTCCACACGGCCACCAGAAATGATCGCGACCCTTTTCGAAGAGGGATTTCAGGTTTCGTGATTTTGCGAAACCTGGCATCGATTTCTTTGGCTTCTCGATCCCCCGAACGTTGAAATTCCAAAATACCAAAATTCCGGTCTATGCGATTTTGTCCTCCGTGACCATAACCCAAATCCAAAGGTATGTCGTGTTTCACGACTTCGAGACTTTCAATGTCAAGTGCTTGACTTCTTGTCCTTGGGATTGCCGAAAAGAGGAATCCCAAAATGTCGAAATATGTGACCCTATTCCGTGACCACACTACTCCTCCATTTTCTTTCGAGTTTTTGCATTTTGAGACTTCGCGATCCTAGCTGCAACAACTCCCTGCCCCTTCGAGCTCTCGGTATCCGAAATACCGAAGTACCGAACCCCAAAACGTCGGTCTTCCGCTCCAAACTGGGATCAATGGCTCATAGCTTCTCTTGATCCGATGACTTGTGTATTTTTTGGATTTCACGGGTCAAGAGTTCCAAACTCTTACCCTTTGCATTCCGAGTAGCCGAAATGCTGAAATAGGCCTTTCATTCCCTTCTTCACATACGAGGGTTAAAAATCGTGCACCTTCTCCTGGATCTGATGGCTATCAGTCCATGCACCCATATCTGATGGCCCAGATATCTTTCTCATGTGCACTCTCCTGTTGCTTGCCTGGACATAGATTCAACGGTCCAGATCTCATTCTCTCTAGTTGATCTAACAACAACTGTGCTCCCTCCCGAGCTTGTGCTTCTTCCTGAACTTGGAAGACTTCAAATGCTTCAAAGGTCTTAGCCTTTGCTCCTGTTGTGAAGCCTGTATCCTCGGCTCCCACCTACGTTCTAAAGATGCTATCCCTCCTAATATATTCAAACTCTTACTCACCAAAGGGTGTCTCGACTTCTGCGATTCCTTGCAATTATGGCTCTGTGCGCAAAGGCACTTTTCCTCCTGAGATTTTTCCTCTCTGAAACCTTGAAAGGTTTCTCAAATTCTACACTCTCTACAGAGTCTCTGCACACAAAGGTGCTATCTGTCCTGAGCTTTAGGAATTTATAATAAGTCCTCTCTTTCTCCAACTCCTGCTTCCCGATGAGCCTTCAAACGACTGTCTATTTGTCAACACTTTACTCAGGTGTTGGCCTGGTGCATTCCTTGCATAGGTCTTTATCCTCTTGAGCTTCAATTTCTCAGACCTCTAAGGTCTCTGCCCCTTTGTCTACTTGAAAGGATGGAAATGCCCTCTGGAAACTTCCTTCTCAAGCACTCCTTGCTGAGCCTGCAGGGTGTTCAGTAACCCTGTGAAGGTCTTCCTCCTGACACTTCTTCTCCTTTCTGAACTCAAAAAAGAGTTCTTTCTGTGCACACCTGCACCAAGTCAATGCCCTCCTGACAGTGTTTTCCAGAATCCTCAGTGATTCTGTCTTCTTTCTGAACTCAAAATAGAGTTCTTCTTCTAATGCATCCTGTGCATTCACTCAGTTCCCTCCTAGAAGAGCCTTACAAAATTCTCAGAAATTTTGTCTTCTCTGTGCCTTCTATGCACCTACTAAATGCCCTCCTGGCAGAGTTTGTACATAATCCTTCAATGATTCCGGTCTCTCTTGTGCTCTCTTCTGCACAATCTTACCTCCAAGGTATTCAACAACCTTGAAGATTCTCCTTGAGTCAGTGACTTCAGCCGGTGCACCCTCCTGGCACGTATTTGTATGAATCTTCAGAATTCAGAAGTGTACTCCTTGCATTGGCTTACAAAACCCGCAATATTCTGTCATGCAACCTCTTGCATGAAGCCTCAAAGAACCCAAACCTGGAATCAAATAACTCACAGAAAATAATTTCTGTCTATCCCTACAAATGAATACCTAACATACATCTATAACATATCATCAATGCATAAAGACATTCATTCATGAACTCATAAACATGTGGACAACAACATGCAGGAAAAATTGCTATGTTTGTATTAATCAAGAATGCCCGATTACAATGTTTTCGAGCTCAGACCGTAACAGAGTCTCACCTCTCTTCTCCCCTTCTAAAAACTAACTACTAGATACAAAGAGGGGCTCCTCGAGCTCTTCCCTCCAAGTTACCTACTCTCATAAATTACATTCAATTACATTGAATGACTATCTAGTCTGAATCTGATCTAGATCTCAGCCTTACAACCAATTAAGGAAACCTTTATCTAAGCCTGTGCACATGTATGGCTTTTGGCTCTATCAGCCTTACAAACATTTATTGAAATTTCAAATTTCAAAATTGAGAGGGTTGCTCCTCTCTCCTTCCCATTGAATGCATGCTTTGATGTGCTGGCTGGCTGGTGCACTACTGGCTTGGAGCGATGCTCCTGCATCATACTCCTCTGCTGTGAAAAATTCATGAGCTCCTGCTCATGAGCTTCCCAACATTGCTGTTGAAATCCTCCTGGATCCCAAACAACTCTTTGGAGTTGTTCCTCTGCTCTATCTCTCTGTTGTTGCTGTCTCCCTTCTGCTCAGCTTCTCCTTGCTGGAAATCTCTTGTGCTGACTTCAACATCAGCTTCCTGATTTGCTCGATCATTTCGTCCAACTGCTAAAATGGCTAGCTCTGTTCATGCAGTCTCTTCTGCTAAAATTTATTTATGCAAATGGGCAGATCATCATGATCTCCCATGCCATCCTCTTCATCCCCTGTGGCACTAAGTTTCCACTCTGTGGAAAAGTTCATCTTTGCAGTCACATCGCTGAGCTGCTGCTCAGCTTCTCTATGTGATAGCTCTATTTTCATTTCTCCTTGTGTTATCTCAATTCCAACTCCTTCTAGCTGCTTCTCAGCCTGGAATTTTCTGTCATCTTCCACTGCATACCTCGGTATGGCAGTGATCATCATTAGCTGTTCAACTCCTTGGCTGAAATCTCTGAGCGATTCCTCAGAATGCTCCTCCTTTTCAATCTGCATGACTGTATTCTCTCGGTAGTCATCTGATGGCTCTAGATTGTTTAGCCAATCCTCTATCATCTCCAACTCCATATCCCATGGAGTGACCACCTTATCTCCATGCTCTTCTTTTGTTGTCATCTTCAGTGCTGCAGCTGTCTCCTTTTCAACTTTCTAGCTGAAATTTTCGAGCCATTCTACTGAATGCTCCTTTTCCTCTGCTTGGGAAGCCTCTGATATCTGCTCCACTTCCTTGATAGTCACAGATGGTTGTCCTTCTTTTGATGCAACCTCTGCAATGCATATGTTGGCCTCATCCCAGCTATATGGCAGGAATATCCGAATTCCCCCAATCATCAGAAGATTCCTCTGATCCTCCTTCTCTGTTAGCTGTCCTTGCTGATATGAACTTGCCTCTGAGCTCATCTTCCCTGCCATCTCCTCTGGCTGATCCGAACTCACCTCTGAGTTCATGAGACTGTCAGTCAATCTCATCTTCTCTCCCTTTCCCACCTAGAAAATTGGGATTTTTTCTCTGTTGTCCTCTTGGTAGTCTATGAGACCCTCAGATCTCATCTCATTGCCCTCTTGGCAACGTGGAATTCCCCTGCTGTCCTCCTGACAGTCTATGAGATCCCGCAATGATATCATCTCATTTCCCACCTGGAAATTGTGAATTTCTGTTCTGCCCTCTTGGCAGTCTATGAGATCTTCAACTGATCTCAGTCCATCCTCAATATCATTGAGATTTCTTCCAACCTCTGGTTCACATACTTGAACCATCTCCTTTTCATCATCTCTGAGGCTTTCAGCATGCCTTAGCCATTTCTTTAACAACCTTCGCTGTCTTTTGGCCACCAATTCATAAATCGACCATTTTACCTTCGCCTTCATGGGCCATTCGTATACCCATCTTGATATTACATCTCGCTGCATCTGCAATGCAAGTTCCTCCATCCTCTCTCTGATCTCGACAAGTTCCTTATCCATCTCATATTTTCTTAGCTACTGATGGATCTTCTTTCCATCACATCTATGGCCTTCAGTAGCCATATTCCTTCCTTCAATTTTCCCTCCTGGAAAATCTTCTACTGTCACTCTGCAACCATGAGTGCTTCCAGCATCCCCTACAGTCAACCAGACTGTCTTTTGACTGTTGCACACCTACAACAATCTCTACAGAGCTTCAACACTCTGTCTCCTTATCTTCTGTCACATATAGAAGTCAAATCCTACTCTGATACGACAACTGACGCAACACCCCCTGCCTCAGCAAGTTATACACGACCTCCCAATCTTAGGATCGTTCCTGAATTATTCCTCGAGCCGAAGCGGCTCCCTCAGGTCCCTATCGGAATCCCAAGAATCTGATCCAAAGGTCCTTGACAAAAACTCCACTGTCACAAGCAATGCACCAGGCATGAGTCTTCATCTCCACATGACCACCATACATGATTGCGACCCTTTCCGAAAAGGGATTTTAGGTTTCACGATTTCACGAACCCTGGCATCGAGTTCTCTAGCTCCTCAATCCCCTGAACACTGAAATGCCAAAATGCCAAAATTCTAGTCTATGCGATTTCGTCCTCCGTGACCATAGCCAAAATCCAAAGGTATGTCACGTTTCATGAGTTCAAGACTTTCAATGTCAAGTGCCCGACTTCTTGTCCCTAGGATTGCCGAAAAGCCGAATCCTGAAATGTCGAAATATGTGACCCTGTTCCATGACCATGCTATTCCTCCATCTGATTTCGGGTTTTCATGTTTCGGGACTTCGTGATATCGGCTGCAACAACTCCCTGCCCCTTCGAGCTCTCGATATCCGAAATACTGAAGTACCAGACCCCGAAACACCGGTCTTCTGCTCCAAACTGGGATCAACGACTCATAGCCTCTCCTGATCTGATGACTTGTGTCTTTTTGGGATTTCACGGGTCAAGAGTTCCGAACTCTTACCCTTTGCATTCCTTGTAGCTGAAATGCCGAAATAGGCCTTTCGTTCCTTTCTTCACATATGAGGGTTAAACCTCATGCACCTTCTCCTGGATTTGATGTCTATCAGTCCATGCACCCATATCTGACGGCCCATATCTCTTTCTCCTACACACTCTCCTCCTACTTGCTTGGACGTAGATTCAACGGTCCAGATCTCGTTCTCTACAACTGATCTAATGGCAACTGTGCTCCCTCCTGAGCTTGCGCTTCTTCCTGAACTTGGAAGACTTCAAATTCTTCAAAGGTCTCAACCTTTTCTCCTTTTGTGAAGCCTGTATCCTTGGCTCTCGCCTGCGTTCTAAAGATGATGTCCCCCCTGAGATTTTCAAACTCTTACTCACCAAAGGGTGTCTCGACTTCTGCGATTCCTTGCAGCTATGGCTCTATGCGCAAAGACACTTTTCCTCTTGAGCTTAGTCCTCTCTAAAACCTTGAAAGGTTTCTTGACTTATGCACTCTTTTCAGAGTCTATGCACACAAAGGTGCTATCTGTCCTGAGCTTTGGGAGTTTAGAATAAGTCCTCTCTCGCTTCCACTCCTGCTGCCTGACGAGCCTTCATATGGCTATCTGTCTGTCAACACTTTACTCAGGTGTTGGCCTGGTGCATTCCTTGCACAGGTCTTTATCCTCTTGAGCTTCAATTTCTCAGACCTCTAAGGTATTTGCCCCTTTCTCTCCTTGAAAGGATGGAAATGTCCTCTGAAAAATTCCTGCTCAATCACTCCTTGCTGAGCCTACAGGGTGTTTAGTAACCTTGTGAAGGTCTTCCTCCTGACACTTCTTCTCCTTTCTGAACTCAAACAAGAGTTCTTTCTGTGCACACCTGTACCAACTCAATGCCCTCCTCGCAGAGTTTTCTAGAATCCTCAGTGATTTTGTCTTCTTGCCGAACTCGAAATAGAGATCTTCTCCTAATGCATCCTGTGCATTCACTCAATGCCCTCTTGGCAAAGCCTTAAAAAATTCTCAGAAATTATGTCTTCTATGTGCCTTCAATGCACCTACTCAATGCCCTCCTGGCAGAGTTTCTACAGAATGCCTCAATGATTCTGGTCTGTCCCGTGCTCTCTTCTACACAGTCTTACCTCCAAGGTATTCAACAACCTTGAGGATTCTCCTTGAGTTAGTGAATTCAGCTGGTGCACCCTCCTGACATGTCTTTGTCTGAATCCGCAGAATTCAGAAGTGCACTCCTTGCATTGGCTTACAAAACCCGCAATATTCTGTCATGCAACCTCTTGCATGAAGCCTTAAAGAACCCAAACCTGGAATCAAAGAACTCACAGACATTAATTTATGTCTATCCCTACAAATTCATACCTAACATACATCTACAACATATCATCAACGCATAAAGACATTCATTCATGAACTCATAAACATGTGGACAACAACATGTAGGAAAAACTGCTCTGTTTGTATTAATCAAGAATGCCTGATTACAATGTGTTCGAGCTCGGACTGCAACAAAGTATCGGCTCTCTTCTCCCCTTCTAAAAACTAACTACTAGATACAAAGAAGATATTTTACAAAGAGGGGCTCCTCAAGCTCTTCCCTCCAAGCTACCTACTCTCATAAATTATATTTAATTACATTGAATGGCTGTCTAGTCCGAATCAGATCTAGATCTTAGCCTTACAACCAATTAAGGCAACCTTTATCTAAGCCTGTGCACATGTATGTATTTTGGCTCTATCAACCTTACAAACATTTATTGAAATTTCAAATTTCAAAATTGAGAGGGCTGCGCCTCTCTCCTTCCCATTGAATGCACGCTTTGATGTGCTGGCTAGTTGGTGTGCTGATGGCTTGGAGCGATGCTCCTGCATCATTTTCAATCTCCCAAACATACCAAATCCAAAACAAAATCCTATGTTCTGCATAGATAGCCTAAGATCCATACTCAAACAAATCTATATCAGACATAGAGATCCCTCTCTGAGTCTTGGAGGGCTAGATCCAAGGCTTGAAGTGGTTTTGATGTTGCCTCTGTGACTGCCTCCACAACCTTGGGAAAATTACAGAGCACTAACACCATGCAAGAGGGAAAYGTTTTGAGGCATATTGTGTCAGCTCAAGGGGTGAAAATTGATCCAAGCCGAGTAGAGGCCATCCAGTCCTTGTCTTTTCCCAGAACCAGGAAAGAGGTTCAATATTTCTTGGGTAAAATCATTTTTATGAGGATATTCATTTCTAATTTTGCTGAGTTGGTTAAATATGTTACAACCATGCTAAAAAATGGGAATGAAGTGAAATGGAATGTTGAGTCCAGAAATTATTTCAACCAAATGAAGAGGGCGTTGCCTGAAGCACGTGTGCTCATTATCCCAGATTATTCCAAGGAATTTATTATATTTTCCTTTGCTTCATCATATACGTAAGCTGTTGTTTTGCTACAGAGAAATTCAAATGGGTTGGAACAACCTATTTCCTTTTTCAACAGAGCACTGAGAGATGCAGAAACGAGATATGATATCATGGAAAAACATGCTTATTCTTTGGTGAAATCCCTCAAGTCTTTCAGAATCTATATTCTGCACTAAAAAATTATTGCATATGTTCCCCCGACTTTAGCAAAGGATATATTGATCCAACTCGATATAGATGGGAAAAGAATAAAGTGGATTGCCAAGATTCTAGAGTTTGACTTGGAAATCAACCCACTAGGTTGGTGAAAGGCCAAGGTTTGGCCAGGTTACTGGCTGAATCAAAGTGCAAGGAATTGGGGGTCAATTTCATGAATATAGACTCAAAAAATCAACAAGTTGAGATTTCTAGTGAAGAATCTCATGTCGGCTCCAAATTAGAAAGATGCCCCTAGTATAAAGACATCATATACTTTTTGCAAAAGTTGAGGCCCCTTGATGGTTTGGGTAAAAACAAGGTGAGATCTTTGAAACTTAAAGCAATCAATTATTGTATCATTAATCAAAATTTGTACCGGAGGGATCCTCTGGGAGTCCTATCGAGGTTTCTATACCCATAAGAATCCCAAAGAGCTATGTATGATTTTCATGACAGCTCATGTGGGGGGCATCATTTTTGGAGGACCACAACGTATAAGATCCTCAGAGCTAGGTATTTATGGCCCACCCTTTTTACCGATGTTTGTGAAAGATTAGAGCCTGTACCAAGTGTCAAAAGTTTGTTGGAAAGCAGCAACTCAAATCTTTTCCTTTGAAACTTGTAGCTGTTTCTAGACCTTTTCAACAGTGGGTCTCGACTTCATTGGAGAGATCCACCCAACCTCGAGTGGCTAGCACAGGTGGATTTTGACCACCACTGATTATTTTTCCAAATGGATAGAAGACATCCCTACAAGGAGTGATTAGCACAAGGTGATCATAAATTTCCTTGAAGATATCATATCCAGATTTATCTGTTCAAGCAGGATTGTCACAAACAATGTTTCCTCTTTCAGAGATGAGCCATTAATTAATTTATGTGAGCAGTATGGGATCACACTAGTCCATTCTACTCCCTACTACCCTTGGGGAAATGGTTTAGCAGAGTATTCTAACAAGAGCCTCATAAATATCATCAAAATGTTGTTAGAAGATGACAAGAAAGCCTGGGATTCAAATCTTAAGTTTTCATTGTGGGATGATAGAGTTACCAAAAAAACATCATTGGGCATTTCTCCTTTCCAGCTAGTGTATGGCGTTGAGGCAATATTTCCTACTCAACTTTCTTTTCGTGTGGTGAATTTACTCCAGGACTACCAAGGAGAACTTGATGACATGGTTAGGAGGATACTGCAACTGGTAGAAGTGCAGTAGACCAGGGATCAACTGCTTGATAAAGCACAAGACCATCAACATAAAATAAAACGAGCTTTTGACAAGAGCGCAAGAAAGGAAAATTTCCAGTTAGGGGATCTGGTGCTCAAATGGGATGCACCCAAGAAATACAAGGGAAAACATGTTCAATTTGAAGCCTTATGGATTGGGCCCTTCAAGATTTCTAAGGTTTTTCTGAACAACACTTATGAATTGTAGAACTTGGAGGATTTTGAGGTTTTGGGTGGCCCTGTCAATGGGCATTTTCTCAATAATTTTTTTGTTTAGGCCGTGACCGACATCCCACCATTGTAAATATCACCCTCTTTTTGTTTATATTTTACTTTTTATTTTAATAAGAGACTCCATAACCCAATAGCTAAGGCACTAGAGCTACGTGTTCTTGTCAGCTCATAGGGAGCATGCCATCCCCTGTGGAGCCAAATGTTATCACATAATGTTGTCTAGGTTCATATGTGTTTGTTTTTGAGAATACCTAAGCTTGTATCCTTTCCCTATCTCTCTGCTTTTCGAGGGATAGATCTTGAATTTTCCCCTTTGACTGTTAATTTTTTTTTTTTTTTTCTCCTTTTGTTCGAGTGCCCTAATTCCCCTTGATGTCTTACCCGAAGGAAGTCTTGGCCCTAAACCTACATTTTTTTCTCTAAGGATGAACACTCATCTCCTTTGTTTCAGTCATTATTCTCTCTATTTTCCCCAGCCCACAACAAGTCGTCCAAGTCCTTGTTCACTCAAGCTGCAGCGATGGATGTTAGGCACAACTTTCATGGTAGTCCATTTCAGGCTCGAAGCACAAGTAGCAGATAGGTTGAATTTTTTCATTGGTGGAGATTCCAGGAGTATTCCATATTAACGATCCATGGGTATTCGGGATTTCAAAGTTACACGAAATATAGCTCCAGGTAAAAGCAGTTGAAGATAGAGGAGGTTTGAGATTTGATTTTCTCGAAGTCCGGAGACCCGAAAGCATTTCAGTCGTTGATTTCAGAAGGGCCATGCGTCATTAGATTCGGGGCTATGGGTAAAAGCAGCCGAAGGTAGAACAGGTTTGAGATTTGATTTTCCCAGAGTTCGGAGACCCAAAAGCATCTCAGCTGTCAATTTCAGAAGGGCCACGCGTTATGGTACAAATAATTGGGTCTCGAGCTTCTTTCTCTTGAGGAAAAAATCTCTCGCATGCCCAAGTGACCTCTCATGGTGGGAGAAAATAAATATGATTGGATAGGAGATCCCTTAAAAATGTTGCTCGAGGAGTGCCTCACACAACAAAAGAATGAGATGATGGATAGTTTTGAGAAAATCCTTCGGAGGCTACCAACAGGCGATGCATCTTCCTCAAACGGAGGCACCACCCCCTTCAAGGTACAAATCAACTTCGATATTCCTATATTTGAAGGTCAGATAGACATCAATGCTATAGAAAAATGGTTGAATTGCTAGAAGGGTATTTCTTTGTCCATAACTTCTAGAACAGAGAAAATATTACTTTTGTTCTCCTCAAATCCATTACCCATGTCAAATATTGGTGGGAAACTTTCTATGAGAAAAAGGAAACAGAGGAACCCTCATTATTTACAGTCATGGTCACCTAGGAGTCCTTCAGTGATGCTATTAAGGAACAATACTACCCTATTGAAAATTATGATAAATTGTACACAAAATGGACCACATTGCGGTAGGAAAGAGACCAAGCAGTGCCCGAGTGCACCAAGCTGGGTATCAAAGATTCCGAGTGAAATTTAGTGCTAAAGTATTGCAACGGTATGCATAGATACATCTAGGCTGAAATGGAGTTTCTTGACATCTCATCCTTAGGTGCGGCCTACTGATATTCTATCAAAATCGAGCAGAAGCTCAAAAAAAAGACACGAAAATTTGGGCTTGGGAGCCCCTCACAGGAAAAGCTAGGAAAGGGCAGCCCCAACCTGTAGAACAAAGGGTAGAGAAAAGACAGACCGACTCAGGAAAACCAATCTAGGCTACAAGAAAAGAAGGACACCGGAAAGACAAAGAAATATACTGGGAAGTAGTGTGACTTCCATAAGATCCCTAGTATAACATTGTTGATTGTCGCTCAAATTAGTTGCTGGTGGCTGAGGTGAAATCCTCTGAATCATATGCAGGTTTTGAATTTGAGTTAGAACCAGAAAGGGGGAGACATATCATTAACATAGAACCCAATGCTACCATTTCTACCTCCAAGCTCTAGCCCAGTGAACCAGATGAGCCATAGGAAGGGGATCATATTTTTCATTCACAGATGTGGGTGAAGGGTACCTCGCTGCACTTCATCATTGATAGTGGTAGCTAGAAGAACCTCATCTCAACAAAGGCTGTCAAGCGACTCACTTTGTCGACAACACCACACTCATATCCCTATGCCATAAGATGGCTCTTCCAAGAAAGTGACATCTACGTCAGACAACAATGTCACCTATCATATGGCATCAAGCCCTTCAAAGACGAGGTATTGTGTGATGTTTCCCCTCTCAAAGTTTGTAATGTTATTTTGGGCCAACCGTATTTATGGAAACACCATGTTTTATATGAGTCTAGGCCTCGTAGTGTTATTATTACTTTGAACAAGAAATGGTATAGGATACCCAAGGTAGTCCCACCTAGTGCTATTTCCTTGATATCTGCCAAGTAATGCAGGAAGGTCATCTCTCAGACAAGGAAGTTTGTCTTCTTCATGATTCATTCTCAGAATGTGAAAAAGAGCACAACCACATCCAGGGTCTCCGTGGATGACATCTCCACACAACAAAAGCAAATGGATAAGGTTGTGGAATAATACTCAAATATCTTCTCCTCACCTATCGGGGTACCTTTGCACTGTCAGGTCAAGCACCCCATTGATATGATCCTTGACACACCACTTCCCAATGGGATAGTCTACCACCTCTCTCTATTAGATAATGAGGAGATCAAGCGGTAGATCCAAGAACTTCTCCACAAGGGGCACATCCATCCCATCTCATCACCTTGCGGGAGCCCAATTGTGTTGGTATAGAAGAAAGATGGAACCTCGCGACTCTCCATTGATTACTGGGCCCTAAATAAAATCATAGTCAGAAACCCATACCCAATTCCCTGAATTGACGACCTCCTTGATCAGCTCAAGGGGGCCAAATACTTTAGTAAGATTGATCTAAAGTTCGACTATCACCGAGTCTCAATCGAACAAACATATGTATGGAAGATCACCTTCAATTCAAAAGAAGGTCTTTTTGAATGTTTTTTCATGCCCTTTGGTTTGAAAAATGCTCCAGCCACTTTCAAGAGGATGATGGACGATATCTTTTGACCATTCACCAATAATTTTGTAGTGGTGTATCTGGATGGCATTCTCATTTACAACAAGACTTGGGCATAAAACTTGCATCATATTCAACAGGTTCTGCACACCCTGCGGAAGCACAATCTATACACCAACTTGGAAAAATGCTCCTTTGGCATGAATAAGTTCCATTACCTAGGCTACATCATTGATCAACATGGTGTACATGTGGATACATCCAAGATCCAATTCATTTGTGACTGTCCAACCCCAACCACACTTAGTGAGAATCCGATCTTCTTGGGCCTTGCCAATTTCTACCGTAGGTTCATGTTGGGATTCTCTCATATTGCACCCTCATCCAAGTAATCAGGGGTGGTGGTAAGGTGAAATTTGTGTGGGGTCAGTCCCAAGAAAAAGTGTTTGATTATTTGAAGTAGCGCTTGTTATCATCCCTAGTACTTTCACTACCAGACCTGCAACAACCGATGTTTCTGACTATGCTTTGGGAATCATTCTCACTCAGCACGACCACCCTATGGCCTATCATTGTGAGACACTATCAAATGTTTTCCGTAAGTACCCTAATTATGACAAAGAAATGTACTCCATTGTGAAATCCTGCCGCCAATGGAGACATTACATTCTTGGGAAGGACACAATCATCCACACTAGTCATAATCCACTACAGTTCATGCAGACACAAGGCAAATTGTAGAATGACCGCCATCAGAATTGGTCCACATACTTGCAACAATTCCACCTCAGCATCAAGTATACAATATGAAGCACCAATCGCGTTGTTTATTTCCTCAGCAGACCACCATTCGCGACACTCACCACGGTGATAGAATATTTCGGCCATGAGACCTCTGGATGGACCCAAATCTATGAGATAGACCCAAACTTTTCCACCACCTACCAAATTTTAGGCGCAAATACAATTGTCACTAATTTCCATATTTAGGATGGGTTGTTGTGCCGTCTGGCCCATATCTTTGTTCCATCAAGAAAGCGAGCGAAGTTGATCTAGGAAGTCTACTATAGTAAGGTGGTAGGACACTTCAGCATTGAAACGATAGTGGCAATGTTGCATAAACATTTCTACTGTCCAAAAATTTGATAGGAGGACAAAAAGTATATCAGGTCCTACACTGCCTGCGCTATGATCAGGACAATTTATTTCTCAGCACATTCTGGTCGAGCCTCTGGTCACTACTAGACACCAAGATCACCAAATCCATGGCCTTCCACCCCTAGAAAGATGTCCAAACTGAGGTCATAAATTGAATGATCATGCATATCCTACACATGTATAACTCCAAGCACCCTCACACATGGGATGATAGTCTTCACTATGTCCAACATAGCTACAACCGAGCCCTACATACCTCAGCTAGTCATAGTCCATTTCAAGTGGGGTTGGGATTCCAGCCATTGGGTCCCATAGATGTTTCACTACCCCTTTCAGTCACCTCGAATGACTCATCTCCTGCTCCAACTGAAGTTGAAAAAGCCACCCGGTTCATTGAGAAGATCCATCACATCCACCAACAGATTTAGGATATCCTACAGAAGTCCAATGATAAGTACAAGTAGCACCATGATCAACATCAGGTGCCACATAAGTTTCAGGTGGGTGACAATGTTTGGTTTCATTTGCAAAAAGAACACCTTACTAGACCCCATCAGAATATTCGACCACTCTATTATGGGTCGTACACCATCACCAAGGTAGTGGGTGATAATTCTTTTGAGCTCAACATTCCTCCTTTCCTTGGCCTGCACCCAGTGTTCAATTTGGATCTCCTTCGACCTTATTTCCCACCATTATTGGACACCTCAGAGATAACAGAACAATTGACACCAATAGAGATCAACCCTGACTACATACAACATGCATCCATTGATCATATTGTGGACAAATAGGTCAAGGGAACTCACCAACAAAAGATCCATCTTTATTAAGTTGTCAAAGAAGGGAAACTCATGCACCAAGGCAAATGGCTCATTCGGGGAAACATTCAGTAGAAATTTCCTCATCTAATGGGGGCACTCAATGAAATTGATACCATCACTTCCTAAGGGGGGTATATTGATCCATATGGATGTTGATGGCCCTCCACCTATTCCAACTGGCTCATTTTGGCAGTTTTTTCCTAGCTTTTGGGTCCCTGAGTTTTGGGGCCATTTTGAGGCCCTAAACAACGTTTTTAACGCTCACTAAAACTACAATGTTGGAATTCAAATTTTTGCAAAAATATCTGTATTCCTTGGATAGACCTTTCCAACGGGCTATCGTGCGCTTAAACTAGAGATCGTATGCAAAAGTTATGACCCTGGGAAGTTGATGTACTAACTTACCCAAATGGGGCCCACATGACTTTTGGTGCTTCATCTTTCTAACACCCTGTTTTCCCTAGTTTGTAAATATAAGTGTTGGAAAAAGGGCAGACCCAAGGTTGAACGCTTCAACAGTGCACGAACAAAACCCTAACTACCGACCCTTTTGGAAACACTTGCGAAGTAGATGAAGTCTCAACCGAGGTAGAGGCAGGGGTGGTTGCAGGACTCAAGTGTCTACAACCTAGATGGGACATAGATCTATGATTAGAACACTAACATAGCACTTAGTAGTTAACATTCATGATTATTCAACCCTTATTCACATCGCAGGTCGAAACCGTAGTTACAGAGCATCGCAGTATTCAACCAAATCTAATACATCAAAACACTTAGCATATAGAAATAGATCAGATCTAGCATTCATTCACATTACTAAGCACTAAGATACTATATCAGACACATCTAGAATATATCACTACACTAAGAATAAATCACATCAATAACATAACAACTATAATGCACAAAGCAACCATAACACATGATATATGTGGTTCAACCCAGTGTGGGGCTACGTCCACCAACTCTTCTCTTCTTTATTGTATTGTTTCAATATTTTACAAGCACAGAGCCACAAGAACCCACTCCTCATAGGACAGGAGATATGTGGGCACCTCGCCATATCCTCCTTCCCTAAGCTAGGTTCATGCATAAAGCATTCTTACAATCTGCACACAGGATTATTACAATCACTTACACTTAGCTCTGCAAGTTCTTAACACACAGTATGCATAAATCATCCACAACTGTTCGCACTTAGCTCACCGACCACATTACACATCTAGGTCTCTCTTACTTACATCACCTAGATTTCTATTTATACATTACAAAGGGGCCTAAACGTGGGTAAACCCATGGGTCGATATCCCATGCATGTTACATAAACGCTAAACCCAAAACTTCCCTAAGAAGGGGCTGAGATCCTGCGATATTCACTTCACCTTGCGCTCTGCCTTCGACCAGCTTGTCAAAATCACAAAATTGGTAAAACATGACCAAGGTTCTCCCCAACTTGGTCAAGGGCCAATAGGCCCCCAACACTCACCTATGACTCGTCCCAAGTCACTCTGATCTGGGTAACTCTGCCTCAAATGCCTCGAGCTTGGCTCGAGCTAATTCGATCTGTTGCTTCGCTAGAGCCTCTTGATCGAAGAACTCTTGAATGGTATTCTCTGTCACATGTCCTTCCAAGCGTTGTTCCTCTGTGGTGACCACTTGTTCCAGCTATGCACCTCATCCTTCAATCTCCTCAAAACGTATGCAAGATGCATCCTACACTGGATGGAGTCATTGGGTCACTTCCATGACCTCACTCTATATGGCATGGAATTGTTGTTGAACCATGCAATGTTCCTAGGATCATTTCATCCTCTCGACCACTTCTAGTGGGTTCAACTGTGCTTGCATTGTTGTTTCTTTCTTCTTGGCCTCCTGAAGCTGTGATTCCAGTGTCCTTAGTTCTGGGTCCTCTGCAAGGTGCTCGTAAGTCTAGGAACTTTGAATGTTGAGGTACTTACATTCTAAGGCCAATTCCTTAATTCCATGGACTGTGCTTCGGGTAATTTCTTCTCTTTGGTCTTGCAGTTCCTGTGGAGTGGTTGGCACTACTTGTAACTCCAATTCTGTAATACTCTGTTGGAGATGTTGAATGGCTTCGACAAGATTCCCTACTTGTATTTCCACTGGATCTTCTTTCGTTTGTTCTAATCCCATCAAAGAATGAAGTGCTCTAGTGACTTCCTCTTTAACTCCAATCTTATCTGCGAGAAGATGTTCCTTCTCCTTCTGGATCTACGCTCTATCCTCTGCAAACTTGGCTTGGATGTCATCTTTTTCTTGTTGCGCAACCTGAATTTGTTCTCTGGATTTCTATTTTGCTTGCTTTATGGACTCTGTGGCCTATTCTTTTTCTTCCTGAACACAATGAAGGCGAGCTTCGGTCACATATACTATTTGGTGTAGCTGGGTAGGTTCATCTTCCAACTTCGTTCCTTCTGATGACGGGGGCACAGTAGACACTGTGTGGATGGAGTAAAGGGCTAGTTGTACTCCTTTCAACTTTTCTTCAATTATTTCATACATGGCCTCTTGTTTGGATTCATAGCGATGTAATATGTCTTCTGATTTATCTGAGACAACGATGATGATGAAATCTATGTCATCCATTGTTAGCACAGTCTGCATCTATGGTTTAGTAGCTTTGTACTTCTTCCGCGATGTAGGTTTCATGGGGGAAACCTTTATTTTCTTGGAGGTCTCAGCTTCATCAATAGGGTCCCTAGGTGGTGTTACTTCACCTTGTTTATTCTTGTCTTCTTCTCCTTTGTCCTCTTCTTTATCTACTTCGTCATCACCTCCTCCTCCAGGTGAGTCTAAAGCAGTCTCTTCTGATGCGTTGTTCATGTCCCATACCTCTTCCTTTTTCTTTCTTCTTCTACTACTGGGTGCATCATACTCTTCGTGAGTAACCACCAAAATTTTGATGACGTCGGGGTCGGATAGTTCTGCTTGGTTGACTGGTATAAGGAACTTTGTAGACCATTCCTTAGTTATTTCTTCCATGTCCTCCTCTGTGAGTTTATAGTAACTCTACATCTCTTCTTTGTGTCCATCTCCACACACAGTGATATAAATAAAATGTATATCTGCGTGAAACTTCAAAAATGGTATGAACCTATGCAGTGTCTTTAGAATGATCCAAGGTAAATACTCAATAGCCATGTCGCTCGAATACCAGAGCGTGGTGAACTTTGCAGCTAAGGTTTATGATGGCTCAATCTCACGGAAGGTCGCACCTTCTGGCATTTCCCAAGCAATGAAAGCGATGAGGATCAAGAGACAACTGAAGTGGAAATCATAGCCCTGATCCTGAGCTTTGTGACATTCTTTCTCTAACTGGTTGATGAGGTATCTCACCTAGTTCATTTGTATCCCTCCCACGTATTTGATAGCGAGGTCAACAACGAACCCTGTGACCTGTGAGGGTTTGTTATTCCTTACTAGCTTACCAACGATCAACTAGCAGGTTAGGCACAATGAGCCATTCTGAATGGAGGATACCTTGTAGCCTCACTTCCCCTTTTCGACATCACCATAGGTATCTTTAATTTTCTATGCCAGGGTGCAATCTGCAGCCTTCCCTGGATAAAATTCTTGTGGGTCTGGTCCTTGCATGCTTAGTCCGGTGATCCAATGGATTAGCACCAGATCGATGGTGTTGTGTTTTTCCAACCACAAATAACCTTCATGGAAGCAAGACAACATGATTTTAATGCATACGTTAACCTCCTGATGCCTTCCAAAGGGTGGTATCTTTATCACGTTCAGGATAGTAGACCTCGCAATGTCCATAGTCCATGTCTAGGGGATGATTTTAGACTTCTTCCCGTTGCTCCTGGTTAATTATTTTTGTGGGGTGAGCATTCCATGGTTCTTACGATCTCCCAAGTTGAAGTCACTAATCTTCAACATCATAATTTTTCCTAACTGCAATCCAATTGCACATATCCCCTTCGGAAGGTATGCAGTTATCAAGGTGTAGTTGAAGTCCCTCAGGACACTGTCACGACCCACTATGCTAGCTAGAGGCGGGATATAATCGGGAAATATAGAAGGGATGAGGTTCTCATTCACCAAGTCATCACAATGCTTAGCTCATTTCTCTATCACATCTCGGGATGGTCCAGATCCACGAGCACTCGACATGGATTCTTGCACTCCTCTCGTCGATGAGGCTTGGACTCCTTTGGACATGAACCTCTCAGCCATGAGGTTTATGAGGATCTTTGCGATAGATTTCTCTACTTTGTTGAAGTCACTCAACATGCACGCTCAAAATCAGGTATCTCAGGTCGGTGATCAAATACTCGGAGAGCTCTCAATAGGCACTGCGCGAAAGAAACTAGTTCTATGTGGGCTCGAATAATCACTATTTGCAAAAGTGTTCTTGGTGCAACGCTCGATGGGATAAATAGACAACGTCGTAACAGACTCCTCCAATGAGTAGGAACTCATTAATCAATGCAATTCCGTCCATTATGGCGCAGTCCCAACGGTCTAATGGTGATATTTCTGGCCATAAATGTGGTTTGAGTTGTTCTGGTGTGTCAAGCTAACGGTCGGGATGCCTCCAACGGTCATATTTATTCATCGTGGAAAAGTACCAATCTTCGTTTTTCTGATATCCCGATGAAGTTTCATTTCTACAAACCTTCCTTCTTTGAAGTCCTCCCTGGAACTTCCTGTAACTTTTCTAACTTTGCTTTCTTCTTGCCGAGCTTTCTGGCTTTCTTTCCTGTAATTTGAGTCACTAGTTTCCTCTTTCCATTATTGTTCTTATCTCCTCTTGGCATAGTAACTTCACACCGTGGAGGGTGTTTCAAGGGTTATGAGAGTAATACTTCTTCTCTTTCTGGGGTAGGTTCTCTACTCTCTTGTACATACATGTATTTCAAGTCTTCTTGTGTTCTTGCAACTTCGACGTCCAGATCTCTGGTCCTCAGCAGCTTCGACTGGTCCTCTTGTTCTTCCAATAAGTGTGCTATTCTCCTAGCCATGAAATCTCTTAGTTCTTGATTTTTTTGTTCTATATCCTCGTCTTCTTGTTTCCTTCATATCTAATCTTTCTCAATCTAGTTTTTTCCTAGAAAAATAGAAAATGGGGCATTGTTCTCAACAAATTTAATGATCTCAAATTCTTCCTCTGTCGAAGTTCCATGAACACTCATAGATGTCTAGGTAAGTCTTCCACATATAGTTATCAACTTTCCTCTAAATAATCATATTCCTCCCAATGAAGGAACCGTAGCAGGCTTTCCAAAAAGTTCTCAGGTTCTTTCTGTCATGATATTCACTTGTGTTTCCTCATCCAGAACACAATCTATGTCGAAGTATCCTATTCTTGTTTCGATGCATTCCTTCACATTTAATATCTCTAATAAGTTGATATCTATGTGATCATTCTGGGTTTCTTTCATTTGTAGTAATACAGTCTCTGATTCTTTCTGGGGTTCTAACATATACTTAGTTTCTTGGCCTGTATCATGCTTTTCTTGTCTCATATTCATCTTTTCAACTTTAGAAATCATTCTAGGGAAATCCAAAACTTCATGGTCCATAGCTTTACAACAAAGTCAACTAGGACCTCTACCAGGGAATTCCTTAGGAAGATATCTCGGTCTTCTGCAACTATAACAAAGAGTTAATCCTCTCTTTATTTTAAATGACCCTCAACCTTTCCTATACTGCGCAGTGGGATCATAGTAACTAACCTACAAAAAATTATTTCTAGGATCCTGCATCCATTTGTTAGTCCAAACATTCTTTCTATGCATAGGAATAACATATCTTTTACTATTCTTATCAGATCTACTCATATCTAATATTATTTCTTCTAGTTGTGCCCTAGTTTTCAGACTAGGAAAAAATCTATTAGAAATACCTAGATCCATTCTTTCGAAACAAAAATTTTCACTTATCTTACCTTTATCAGAGCACAAAGCTTTAAGATCTTACCTCTTTTATTCAAATCTGATTCATTTCTTAGCACAGAGCTTCGCAGTCAAGTAGAATACTACAAACTAAAGCAACATATCTACGCACATAGCTTTCTCTTTTCTTCAGTTCCCAGCAATCACAGTTTCATGTCCTAGCAATGGAACCATTTGTTGGCACAAGGGAAGACCCAAGGTTCAACTCTTCAACAATGCACCAACAAAACCCTAACTACCAGCCCTTTCGGCAACACCTGCGTAGCAGATGAAGTCTCACTTGAGGTAAAGGAAGGGGTGGTTGTAGGACTCAAGTGTATACAACCTAGCTAGGACATAGATCTATGTTTACAACACTAACAAAGCACTTAGAAATTAGAATTCATCAGTATTTAACCCTTATTCACATCACAGGTCGAAACCCTAGTTACAGAGTAGTGCAGTGTTCAACCAAATCTAATACATCCAAGCACTTAGCATATAAAAATAGATCATATCTAGCATTCATTCACATTACTAAGCACTAAGCTACTATATCAGATGCATCTAGCATATATCACTTCACTAAGGATTAATCACATCAATAACATAACAATTATAATGCACAAAGAAACTGTTATAACCCTATGATTCATAGGATCATCTGTTGACTGGAATTTTTTCCCTCTAGGTGTATAGGTTTGCAAATAATATTTCATCTCTGCAAATTATTTTCAAAGGAAAGCAGTGCACAAAAATCCGCATAATGCACTTATCCTAAGTTCTGGAGCAAATATGACTTTGCGCTCACAGAGTAAAGACAACACATAAATGAACGGTTTAGAGGTTGGTGCTGAGATCTACGGCCCACAAGCTTTTCCGGACCCCCCCGACCGTTCTACCTTTAACGACAGGGGGGGTTCCGAAATCGGGTATAACGAAGGCACACATCTAAATGGCTGAGGCACCGGTGTTTTCATCAAAGGCTGAGATTGAATTCCGGACCTCCCCGACCATTATTCCTTTAACGGTGGGGGGGGGGGGTTCCGGAATGAAGCGGTTTTCCTGGCGGGCCCTGTCCCAACGTGTCACCCATCCATCGCATTGGACCTCCTCCGCTCCATACTACTTACTGCTTACCATCCTCCCCACTTACCATTCATCATTTCCTGACATTCCCTGTCACCTCATGACATCATCCTCCATTTTACCGCCACCCATCCATGAATAAACAAGACTTAGGATAAAAACATTAGGTTAATAATCATGATTAAACCTGTTAATAATAAATAAATTATTAATTAATTAATAATTAAGTTAACATGTTAGTGATTGATCAATTGTTAATTAATTAAGTTAGTAATTAGGTTAGAAATTAATTAATTAATAATTAGTCAGTTTAATAGGTAGGTTAGTTTTGGATTAAATAAAATAATATTAAATAAAAACATTTAAACAAATTAAAATTTAATACATAAAAAATAAAATACAAAAAACATAAAATATTTAAAAAACAAAACATATAAAATAAACACATATAATAAAACAAAATTAAAAAACAAAAAATATAAAACATAATATACAAAACATATAATAAAAATAAACAAAATAAAACAAATTTAAAACAAACAAAAAACAAATATAAAAAACATAATGTAAGCATATAACACAACACATAATAAAAAATAATCAAAAAACAAAATTAAACAACTAAAACGCATGCTACCCTAAGTCTAACCCCCACCCAAAACACGTGCATCATTCATACCTCACGTCACCATCCATTCATATCAAATAAAATCTACGACCTTAAAAAATTCCGGACCCCCCCTCCCTATCCAAAATTTAACGAGAGGGGGGGGGTCCGGAATAATGGTTTCTCAATACCACTCCCCCTCCACATGTCAGCATCCCATTCCAGCGGACCCCCCCCCCCCCCCCCCCCCAAACCTCTTACCACCTCAGGGGGGGTCTGGAATACCGCTTTTCACGAAAAAAAACCACTTTTCCATATTTTTGCCATTTTTTGCCTGTTTCACCATGTCTTCATCCGAGGACGATTCTGGGAAAACGAAAATTGATTTTAAAAATAAGAGAGAGGTTTTTTCTTAGAACAGGCTGAAGAACAAAAACCTCTCTCATTTTTTGTAACGGCACTACGATCAGGGAGAATCAAAGCCATCTTCAAGGCCCAGTTTTCCAGATTCTCAATTTTCCGTTACAGTCCCGATCGTGCAGGAGATGTTACGACCAGCTGGGGACGGATTTGGTGAAACCAAAGAAGGTTTTTGTCCAAAACATGCCCATATACAATAAATGCCTTCATTTTTCTCCCAGGTGTCATCGTTCAAGAGAAAAACATGTCTGTTCAGACCCGTTTTTTGCAGAAAACCGGTCCATTTTTCATGGCAGATAACTCCAAATTTTGTGGGAGTGGTGGCTATTTTTGGCCGAGGCGGTTAAACCGACTTCCGAAACTTATTGGGATGGTCTATCCTATTTATTCATAGGAGTTTAATGTAATATGGTTCGACCTGTGAGGTTCCTTGCTGGACAGTGGGCTATGTTTTTCCAGAGAACTCTTTCTGTAATCTTTAGATGAATGATCAGTAATAAACATGTTGTTTACAGGATTCCTGTGCTGATGTGTTGGTGGCCTTCTTTCTATGTTGATTATTTTCCTGTCATCTTTCATTTGTTGTCAATTCTTATTATCAGACGAAAAGTAAAAGAGCAGAATTTATTAGCAAATACTGTGCATCTGATCTTGTGATAATCTTTATGTTTTCTTCTGAAAGCCCAGTTTAGGAATTCTTAGTTGCTCCTTTGCTTGGTTTTTTTCTCCCCTTTTTCTTCCTCAAATAGACACCATCAAAACTTAATTCGATCCAACATTTCTGCTACCTTTCCCTGTGAAAGAGATTTGTCTAGATCTGAGAATGAATCACATATTCAAGTGCAGACCCCATTTGCCCAATGGCCCTCCTTGCTGTTCCAAAAAAACCATTTAAAAACCCCAACCCCACACTTACATAACTAGCCTAATACCTATTAAAACAAAGCTATATCAGATAGAGAGATCCCTCTCTGAGTCTTGGAGTGATAGATCCAAGACTCGAAGTGGTTTTGATGTTGCCTCTGTGACTGCCTTATAGCCTTGGGAAAATTACAGAGTGCTAACAGAATGGCGACTCCACTGGGGACTCTCCCCAGTAGTACACTTCAAGCTCTAGATCTGATCACTGATGGTGAACAATGACCAGACACCAGAAAGG